>PNEQ01078331.1:0-66869 GCA_003012365.1 Medauroidea extradentata | reverse complement strand
CTTACTTGATAGCAGCCAAGCTACAACAATAACAAGTGTACGACCTACTTGTTAGCAACAGAGCTACAACAATGCCAGGTGTACAAATTGTTAGCAACCAAGTTACAACAATGACAGTTGTACAACTTACTTGTTAGCAACAAAGCTACGGCAATGACATGTCTACAACTTATTTGCTAGCAAACAAGCAACAACAAATGGTGTACGACCTACTTGTTAGCAACAGAGCTACAACAATGCCAGGTGTACAACTTGTTAGCAACTAAGTTACAACAATGACAGTTGTACAACTTACTTGCTAGCAAGCAGGCTACAACCACGACATGTGTACAACTTACTTGCTAGCAACCAATCTACAACAATAACAAGTGTACGACCTACTTGTTAGCAACAGAGCTACAACAATGCCAGGTGTACAACTTGTTAGCAACCAAGTTATAACAATGACAGTTGTACAACTTACTTGTTAGCAACCAAGCTACAACCATGACCGTTGTACAACTTACTTGTTAGCAACAAAGTTACGTCAATGACATGTCTACAACTTATTTGCTAGAAACAAACAACAACAAATGGTGCACGACCTACTTGTCAGCAACAGAGCTACAACAATGCCAGGTGTACAACTTGTTAGCAACCAAGTTACAACAATGACAGTTGTACAACTTACTTGTTAGCAACCAAGCTACAACCATGACAGGTGTACAACTTACTTGCTAGCAACCAAGCTACAACAATAACAAGTGTACGACCTACTTGTTAGCAACAGAGCTACAACAATGCCAGGTGTACAACTTGTTAGCAACCAAGTTATAACAATGACAGTTGTACAACTTACTTGTTAGGAACCAAGCTACAACCATGACCGTTGTGCATCTTACTTGTTAGCAACAAAGTTACGTCAATGACATGTCTACAACTTATTTGCTAGAAACAAGCAACAACAAATGGTGCACGACCTACTTGTTAGCAACAGAGCTACAACAATGCCAGGTGTACAACTTGTTAGCAACCAAGGTACAACAATGACAGTTGTACAACTTACTTGCTAGCAACCAAGCTACAACCACGACAGGTGTACAACTTACTTGCTTGCAACCAAGCTACAACCATGACAGTTGTACAACTTACTTGTTAGCAACCAAGCTACAACAATAACAATTGTACGACCTACTTGTTAGCAACAGAGCTACAACAATGCCAGGTTTACAACTTGTTAGCAACCAAGTTACAACAATGACAGTTGTATAACTTACTTGTTAACAACCAAGTTACAACAATGACAGTTGTACAACTTACTTGTTAGCAACCAAGCTATAACCATGACAGGTGTACAACTTACTTGCTAGCAGCCAAGCTACAACAGTAACAAGTGTACAACCTACTTGTTAGCAACTAAGCTACAACAGTGACATGTGTACGACCTACTTATTAGCAACCAAGCTACATTTTCTGAAATTTTTCTCTTCGTTCATTTTCCTCATAGATATTTATCTGAAAAGAAGCATGTGTCCTTCTCCAGTTCTCATTCTACGTCTGTGCCAAATTTCATTGAGATCGTTTCATAGGTTTAGACGTGAAAAAGTTAAACAGTGGAGTGTAGTTTTATCAGCAAAGGAAACTTATTATTTAAAATGTAGTTATATACTGAAAATATAATAACTGTAGACATACAGAGCCATAATTTGAACTTAAGTAAACTTATTTTACGTAAAGTTTAAATCAGCAGACCTAGTAAAAAAATTATCCTGTTTGTTTTGATGAAGAATATGAACACTAAGTCAGTGACGATGGGGTTCGAAGCTAAGCAGATGTAATCAAAAGGCGCATTTACCTTTAGCTTCTGTAACACATACTGAAATGGAATCAAACTTCCCAGTTACGAGATATTGTTAAAAAACAGCAGCATGGAAAATTTTGGCCAACGTCGCCGTAACTATGAAACGTGTCTATTTTGCCAATCTTATTATTTTATGATCATATTTATTAACATATCCTATTGATCCGTATAATCGTAAGTATAGATAAACTTATATACTGATTTCAGTTTTACAAGAGTATATATCTGTATACCTGAACTACAGCTACAAACACCGTGAGGTGATTATAAAACATTATACGAACAACGTTGTACAGTAACTCACAAGAAAGATATTCACCCGTAAAAGATCGACATTTAAATTGGTTTTTACTGAAAATAATAAAACCTTATAAGACTATAGTAAAGATTTGTGAAATAATGTTACTTTACGTAGACCTTTAGCTGCATGACCAGGCTTGTAACGCCAAGTGCGCAGATTACTCAGATGCCAAGTGCTACCTAACATTTTTTTCTCGCAAAAACAGTTCGCATTGGATGTTCTTTGTAGGTAACGTTTTATTATGCATTCAGTTTGTGTATTACTTCTTTGTTTATAATAATAAAAATACCGCAAGGTTAAACACATCTTGGCAGGATAAAAACGTACCACCCATTTTTCAGTGTTGGGAATGTTGTAGGCTTCTCCACAACTGTGCACAACTTAAGCGTAAAGTAACATCATCATTCTCAGAATCAGAATTTCACTCAACTTTGCAGTAGGCCTTCTTATTTTCAGCTAAAACCATTTTAAATGTCAATCTTTAAGAGTGTATATCTTCTTTATGAGTTCGTATAATGTTTTACATGCAATTTTGGACTGGGAGTCATCTCACAGCGTTTGTATATGTAGTTCAGGAACATTCTATATATAGATGACAGTCGGCTCACGTAAGTTAAAAAAATTATATTAAGTTGTTGTTTTATGTCACAACTGAACCTGAATTTCAAATTTAAGTCATTAAAATCTGTTAGAAGACAGCAAATATATATATATATATATATATATATACATATATATACTTAAATTTGTACGACATAGTGTTAGTTCTATAGATGTTACTTTTGACTACATTTTCCACATGTGAAAATTTTTTAGTTCTCATAGTCTTCCCATAGCGGCATGTCAAAGTCAAGAATTGCAAGTTACGGGAACATGTAAATCACGCGAAAACCAACTAATATACTTCAATGAAATAATTTACACCGAAATTAGATAATATGGGCCGTATACTAAAAGATTTAAAATCAAACGATGAAATTTCTTTGTATTTAAAAGAATATTCTGAAATAACGACAATTTTCATTAGCCTATGTATGATAGTTTAAAAAAAAAAATACAAAGGGGTTTGTCGTGTGTTAAAATCTTTTAGCATATGACCCATAATACATAGTTTCAACGTAAATCATATCATTCGAGTAATTCAGTTGGTTTTTGTTATTTGTATGTTAACGTAACATGCAAATATTGCTTTGACATGCCGCTATGGGAAGACTAAATGAGAGCTAAAATATTTTTACAAAAATAAAATATAATTACAAGTAATGTATACAATACTAGCACTATGTCATGCAAATATAAAATTATGCATTTTTGCCACGTAAACTCCCTTAAGGATGCCGCTTGCCCATATCCCTGAGCCGTGTGCAGAGCTTCGGCCAATAGACGTTTATTGAAAAACTACTAAACTTACTTGAGTGTTGTCTGCTTCAGGGCGCGGTCCACCTCAATTTTCAACGTCTTTTTATATTTTTATATTTTTACCAGATATTATTTTCCTTATTTTAGACTTAAATTGTGACTAAATCTTGCTCTTAGAAAATTGTTGTATCTCTCATAGTTTTCGCGTAATGAGCCGTAAACGTCAAAATTTGCACTTTACAGTTTTATGTACGACACTAAAACCAACTGACATACCAAACCGAAAAAAAAATTTACAGTGTATAACATTGTTGTAGGCTATGATTTGACATATATAAAAACAAAAACAAATACATTTTTGTATTTTTAAAAAATATTTAAATTTTAAAATTTTCATTTCAAAATTCAGCATTTTTTATTAAATACAAAAATATTTCAGTTTTTGTTTTTATATGTGTCATTTCATAGCCTACAACATTGTTATATACTGTGAATTTTTTCGGTTTGGTATGTCGGTTGGTTTTAGTGGCGTACATAAAACCGTAAAGTGCAAATTTTGACGTTTACGACTCATTACGCGAAAACTATCAGAGATACAACAATTTTCGAAGAGGAAGATTTAGTCACAATTTCTGTCTAAAATAAGAAAAACATATCTGGTACAAATTTTAAAAATATAAAAAGACGTTGAAAATTGAGGTGAACCGCCCCCTTAAGAATAGCATTCAAAGAACGTTACACGTGTGTATACCCATTTTGAGTTATTCAGTAAATTTAAAAAGAGTGTTTACTCGAGACCGATAGTAGAAAGAATGTGTCTTTTTGCGGTACAAAATATTTTAAAAGTATAGGCATGTAGAACACACCTTCAGCGTTGATGTTACGCCATTACGCCATAATGTGGAAAAGTCACCACTGAATGGCTCATAGAAGCGATCTATCTGCCACAAGGCTGCACGCCATTTCAGTGACTCGCGCTTCAATTCCACGGTAAGGTGCTACGCAAGTGCTGTGTCGTCTTTGCTGCTTCCGCACTTCTAGGCTTCGTACGCAGAAAAACCTCCACCTAGGCGGCCCCCTTAGTTCCTCAAATCAGACTTCAGTTTTCAGAAATAGTAAGTATTTGCCAGTACAAAGATCCCACACGTTGTCCTCAGAATTATTTTAAAATATAGTAATTGTTGTTATGTGCATTGACAAGTAATTATCTGAAAATAATGACCGAAACATGAGACAAACCATTTACACAATGTGTTGGCTGAAAAATTTTCAGGATAATACTAGAAGATAAATTCACGACAGGAAATTGGTAAAATATCCGCAACATTTAGGAGCCATTCTTCTCTTGTTGAATATTGTTTTAAACTTGGCACCCTAAGAGACTTGAGGGAGTGATTATTTTTCACGTCTGAACGTTTGCGCGAGTTAACTTTAGTGTACCATTGTACACTCCAAACAGAAAATTTTGAGATACTCTCAAAAGGCAGATACAGATTATCAATAATAATGCCTGTCTGGCCACAAACGGTTGAGAACGACCCATACTAGATTTGTAAATCCTTAACTATTCCTTGGCGTGTATTTTATTTTCTTGGGAGCTAAGGAATGTACTTCGGCACAACTTTACAAAAAATTCACAAAATATTATGCACACTTTATAATTATAAAGAATCTTTTTAGGTCACTAATAAAAGCCGATAGTGAATCTATTCCACTAAAATCGGCCAATTCGTATTTATTTATGCATAATTTGTAAGACATTTAAATTGAGTTTATCTAGACGCGTTGGATACAGTTTGAGGTTTACTTTCGAATTTTGTGTACATAGAAATATTCCCGTTTCATCGAAAAACCTGTTAACTAACATATTTCGTTGGTGTTAATTTGAAGCAAAAGTACAGAGGCAACTATTTAAGGTGTTTAAAATATTTATAGTCTGTCTTTGCTGAAATTATCACACTTTAAATTAACAAGTTTACAATTTCTAGAACTTCACTGGCAATCAGAATAAAGTGCTCCGTTATTAAAACAAGGGAATTTACGTTCTATTTTTTCTTTTAAACTGAGTAGAGTTCCCTTCTGTCTATATGTTGGTGAGCCAAACTCAAAAATGCAATTTTTTTTAGTTTCCCTTTTGAACTGGGCCACAGATACATAAAAAGTGAGTGATCGGTGTCTGGTTGCACGAGGGTACTAAGGCCAACATTTATACTTTCTCCAATTGCCTTATTGCCTCTAAACGCAAGGCCCTCAACTGTCGGAAGTGTTTATGTTGACTAATCATGGCCCATGGAGCTACACGCTAAAACTACGGTGTGGACGAGAATCGTGTTTTTGCAGACGCGAGTGACATCTGAATTCATCACGTGTGAGGATCTGCCAACAGACAAGAATGGGAAGTAATTGTGCACTAAAATAAGGGCTAAGTTAAGTTAAACTAAATCTGCTTGGCCTAGCTGAAACAAAGTTAATATATTGGTCTTGTTATGTTTTTTTCAAAAGTGTAATATTCGTTTATCACGAATAAATAGTTATTTTGCTGTTCGCAGACTGTCGTTCTGAAAAATTAACAAACAGGTAATGCGGATTATACAGTCAAGGAACATCATGATTGAAGAGTGTACATTTGTACTCAAGGCTAAACTTTTCTTTAAATTTAAGTATGTACATCTCATCAAATGCACGGCATTTAGGAAGACATATTTTTTATTTTTTGGTCTTCATTTATTGTTTTCTGCAGAAAGTTATATAACATGGCTGCTGTGCATCAGAAAGCAACATTGTAACGTCACTGAAAACAATTACAAATTCTTACTGATACTGTGGTAGTTGTCAGATAGGTCTGATTAGCGTAATGGTTTGATTGGACAGACAAACAACGAACATTTGTTCGTTTTGAAACTAATTTCATAACGTTTGACTTCGGAAAACTGAATAGTTGTGTGATCAATAAAGTTATATAGGTCCATTTCGGTAAGAAAATATTACTCTAGGTTAAGAGCATTCGAATAAGTTATTTGAGAAACAACGTAAGTGAAATTTCTACCAAACGAGCTGAGAGTATTATAACTTTGTACAGAGTTAGTTAATGAAATATAGCATTTCTCAAATGAACTCACAGTTCAGTGTCTTGCTGAACTCGAAAATGGTGCTTAATGTGGTTTAATAATACATGTGTTTGCCTCTGTCAAAATTATAAACTCGGCAAGTCATTCTGATAGAAAATTGACTTACGTTGTTCCTCAAATGGCTGATTTATTTTGTATTTGGCACTATTCAAATAATTATTTACTGTAATTTGTCATCAATAAATGTGTGTGCGTACGTGTTTATTTGAGAGAGAGAGAGAGAGAGAGAGAGAGAGAGAGAGAGAGAGAGAGATGAAAGGAACAACCAAGAGAGGCTGCAGAATCGTCGTGCGCCGAAATGCTGACATCTCCTCTATGCTCCGGTGGTGAAGCTGTATCCTCGTGTAACTAGGCAGAGATGCTGAAAGACGGTATGCTTGAAGCGCAGAGCTCATCTGGTGTCTTCTCCAGCATCTCGCCCCCCCCCCCCTTCCTTTTTCCTACTTCAACAGGACCACCTCGCCTCATCCTCTAGCAGCAGACTCCTCGGGCTACGCCACCGGAACTACTCAACCCGCGCTGAAATTAACCGTGTCACTCAACCTCTCTCTTCATTGTCTCCCGCGCGCAACTCGGGGCGGGTCCCCTGCTCGTCGTCGTAGACGAGGTACCGCTACCAGTGATGCGTCTCCTTGAACACAGTGGTGTTTCTACAACGCCAGACATTGAAGGTGTTGCCTGGCTGGCGCTCGAATTGTGTGTAGCTTGTTAGAGGTTACGTTTTCTCTCAGAGACCATCAAGGGCGTTATTGTTCAAATTCTTAATTTTATACTTGTACGGCATTGTGTTTGTTTAACAGACGTTACTCGTGACTAAATTTTCCGCTTGTAGAAGGTTTTTAGCTCTCATAGTCTTCCCATAGCGACATGGAAAAGTCACACAGGAATAACAAAAAACAAGTGACTTACTCAAATGAAATACTTAACACTAAAATCATATATCATGGGCAATATGCTAATAGACTAAAAAACACAAAATGTAATTCCTTCGTACGTTATAAGAAAAATCTGAATATTATGACAATTTACTTCATTCTGGGCAGTTAAAAAAAAAAAAAAAGAACAAAATTACTTTATCGAGTGTCTTAAATATATTACGTTATGGCCCATTGTATCTAATTTAAGTGTGAATTATTTGATTTGAGTAAGTCACTTGGTTTTTTTTTTAATTCCTGTGTTCCCGTAACTTGTAAATTCTTAATTTGGCATGACGCTGTGGGAAAACTATGAGAGTTAAAACATTTTACAAGTGAGAAATGTAGACACAAGTAACTTGTATAAAACGAACAATATGTCGGGCAAATATAAAGTTATGAATTTTTACCACTTGAACACCGTTAAACGTGCGTCGACAGTGCGTATTTATGAAAGTAAAACGCTCGTTAAAATTAATTTTAAGACGCCACGCACTTTGGAAGCGTTATTTTAAAGCCCTCACACTTGGATAAAATTGTCTTTCTCAGACTCCTGTTTCTCAAGATTTACTGGATTCGCTCGAAATAATGCTCTACAACTACATTGAACTTTGTTACAATGACGTTTTAAATAAAATGATAGGGTCACCACTTTAGGTTCCACAGTAAAAACTTTACGGCAGGAACACTGCGTGCGAGTCTACGACTTTGGCCGTAGAGGCGATATCACAATACATGTGCCAGCCGACGTCGCTCGTAGCCTAATCGATTATCGCCTCTCTCTCACACACACACGCCTTTCACCAGGCGGCCATCTTAAGGGGGAGTGTGAGACAATTTTACTGTATTCTTAATCTTTGAGCAATTACATTTATTCGAATTATATTATAAAATTTTCTCTTCGAAAAAACCATAGGATACATTCTTGGTAAACTGCTTGACACAAAACATTATGGAATATTTCATTAATTTGTTATTTGCAAGAGAATTATTGTAAGTTAACCTATAATTCACTTGCAACGTATGACGAATTAATGAAATATTCCATTATTATTTATGTCAAGCAGTTGACCAAGAATATATCCTATTGTTATTTGAAGTGAAAATTTTGATAACACAATTTGAATAAATGTTATGGCTCAGAAACTGAAAAACACAATAAAATTGTCTAACACTCCCCCTTAAGGCTACCGCCTGCGAGTTAAAGGCTCAGATATGACGAAGATATAAGGGCGACCTTGAAGCAAGCATCAAATGCCGCATCGCCTCAACGATCCAAGCGCTGTACTAGCGTGCAAGCGTCCGCGCGGACCGTTTTTACTATGGGACTTTAAGCGGTGACCATATCATTCTA
The DNA here is from genome assembly GCA_003012365.1 of Medauroidea extradentata. Taxonomy (NCBI): domain Eukaryota; kingdom Metazoa; phylum Arthropoda; class Insecta; order Phasmatodea; family Phasmatidae; genus Medauroidea; species Medauroidea extradentata. The sequence goes on along the minus strand of PNEQ01078331.1, from coordinate 57,973 downwards.
GTGGCCGGAAAGTCTTCAAATAAGTTCAGTTCAGGTCACAATCTGAGTTTCTGAGTTTCACATACATCCGATAAGTACACTTTGAATTTATGGCAGTCTTAAAATGCCGTTTTTAGCTACATTGGAGGGCTTCGAAACAGTGTTTTTCATGAGGATGTCTTAACAACGAGGTTCCAACCTTGTATGAGGTGTGTTTTCTTTCCGTACTTTTTCACAATGGATACACGTGAAACATTTTCGTAGAAAATACTTGTTTACGAACACACTGCGACGCATTTGAAGCGTGATGTAGGTGGCGCTTGGTGGTCGTGTGTTTGTGTGAGTGAGACACGGCGCCATTGACACTTTCAGTGGTAACCCTGTGTTTCTATTGGTGGAAGGTTTTAAGCAAAGTCCAACGCTCCTTTCTATGGCAGTGTCTAAAAAAATCCCGTGAGTAGTTGTTTGAATTCTCTTTTCAGCCTCTTTGAGGGGCTCCGAAATTATCTTTATAATTAACGTGATGTTTTGAAACTACTATTCCGTGATCCTTTGAAGTACTTGTTCTTTTCGTAAATGCACACGCTAGAACACGGTTTTAAGTTTCTTAGAAAAAAAAGTTACGCTAGCACGTTTTAACGCTGTTCACAAGGCAGGCGGCCTCTACCTTGAGCGGGTTTGCGCGTTAGGGCTGAGAAGCGACGGAGCTGTAAAGGTGGCCTTGAAGCACGCATCAAATGCCGCACCATCACAGCAAGCCAAGCGCTGTACTAGCGTGCAATATTCTCCCCTGTCCACTTTTACTAGCCTTTGAGCGTTCACAACATAATTTTATTGGTTGAAGTTTTGTAGCTAAGTTCAGCGCACGTGTCTAAGTTTCACATACATCCGGTTAGTAAATTTCGAAATACGGCAGTTTGAAAATAACCTTTTTTAGCTATGTTGGAGGGCCTAGACCGGGTTTTTAAACTACGTAACAACGCAAGAACGCAAGACGCAAAAAAATTGAACATACAAAATATATGTATTTCCCATTTATAAAATACTCAAAAACGCTGGTACGCAAGGCTGTACTGCAAGAGTTCACCAACTTTTAACTTCTTGCGTTTCACCGCATTCTATATCGACAATTTGTTTGGCGAAAACATTTGAAACTAGTCGCAATTTTCTTTAGAAGGCTGTAATTCCGCCTTTCGTAACATGGTTTTTTGTGTTGCATAGAATGCGTCTTCAAATACACGGTGCTTATATTTGTTTCGTTACTATTTCAAAATACCACAAGAACAGAATATTTAAAAAACAGAGATAAGTGACAAAAAATATATTGTAATGGGAAAATACAAAAAGAGAAACTTTCTGTTGTCTCTACGAAATTTAGAATAGTAGTGTTGGTTACATCGTGTGTCGCTTACGATGTTTATAAACGACTGAAATCTTGTTGCGTATTTTACGAAATGCGTTTTTAGCGTTCTTGAGTTGTTGCGTAGTGTATAAACCCGGCCTTAGAAACAGTGTTTTTAATTAGCATATTGTTTTAACAACAATATTCCTACCTTTTCCGAAGTGTGTTTTCTTTTAGTACATTGTCACAATGGGTACTTGTTGAATTGTTTACATAATATAGTGTATTCACGTACATTAAAACGCATTTCAAGTGAATGGTTAGAGGCGTCCTTAAGATGGATTAAATCATCCACACATAATAAATAACAAAAAAAATTCAGAATTTTAAGTATAGGCTACTCTGGATTCAGTGCGCCGATTATGAGCTCATATACGGCGATGCAGAAAATTATCCATTAGCTCAACTATTTCCGTATGGCTCGTCTGGAAAAAAAATTCAAGCCTTCTGATTGGTTGTTTGAATTCTGTATTGCTTGGATCAGCAAGAACTGTGGACGTGTGAACCAGGCTTTACTCGATAAAATAACGGTAAATAACCGTGAAAATTATAAACGCTTGCATCGGTTACAAACGTAAAAATTAAGAGCATCCAAATGAGGAAAATGTTTATATTTGTATGAAATAGTGTTAGTTTTGTTGTAGTTACTTGGGAGTACATTATCCACTTAAAAAATCTAGCTCAACCAGTTTTCCCACAATGGCACTTGTGAGAACTAAAAACGTGCAATTTTTTTTAAGTCGCAAAATGCAATGAACACTACTATATAAAAAAATTCACTCTAAAACTACATGTCACGGGCTACTGCTTGACATGTTTCAAAGTCCGTGCCTTTAAAAAATATATATATAAAATTTGGAATTTTTTACCTCTTTTATCGAATTTTTAAAGCACAAAATTTTTTTGTAACGGATTTTAGAAATTATTAGTTATTAGCCTGTGACATGTTGTTTCGGTGTGAATTTTTTTCTACTCATTATGTTTATTGGTTTTTGCGGCTTATAAGAACTAAAAACGTGAAAAGTTTGATTTCGAGGTGCCATTTTAGAAAAACTGGCTAAGCTAGTTTTTTTGTAAGGGGAAAATGTACTCCGAAGTAACATCTACAAAATTAACACTATTTCATACAAATTTCTAATTACGATTGTTCCCCACTTGGACACCTTTACGGCCTTGCTTTTCAGGTTCTAATGTATTTGCGATAATTATAGTCAATTATTAATCTTAATGAGAGCATGTATCAAAAATTTGTCACTCAGTTCGGTTTAAATTTTTTTGTCGTTATAGCTATTTTTTAAAGCAAGAATTTATATAGTTTTGATTAAAATGTCAATTAACCAGAATTTCTTTAAGTACGAAATTAGCTAAAACCGTGGTATTTACTGCTTTAAAAAATCGGACAACATGAAGAACACGATGTTAATCAAAACTGACAGACAGATGCCTGATGTCTGCCCTCGTTCAGGCGTAAAAAATTAATATAGTTAAAAAACTAGAAATAATAATCCCAATACTACTTTACTCAAGCACTGGAGCTGGACGTGGAATCGGCCTTGGTTTTAATTAAGAATCCATTTTAGTATTCGCCTGGAGTGATTTCGCGAAACCATGGAGACCTGAAATCAGGATGGTTGATGCCATGACTCGAAGTCGGGTCCTCCCGAATGCAAGTCCAACTGGGCACCGTCACCACAGCTTGCTCGGGGAATTTGACTCTGCAAATTCTGTAACATCATTTATCATATACAAACTCCTTTGACAATAATAAATTTGCTTAAGTCCACAATGAAGTCTAAAACCGAATTAAAACTTGCTCAAGACAGCTAATCCGAGGTAAAATATATCTTTCACTTCCAGACTAAGACTACCGTAAACTGATTCACGGAGGAATTTTAATAAAACTTTGCAACATTTCCGAAAGTTGGTGTCTCAAAGATTAGCGCCCAAAAATTAGGGCTAATTTTCAAATACAAATAAGTAAAGTCTTAAGACGGTGCGCAAATCTTCAAACTTACACTCTGGCTTCAGGTTATGTTAGTGAATTTCACTGGAAATAACCGTGACATTAATAACTAAAGGTGGAAATGTTTTATATGTAACGAACTGAACTAGTTATTTTTCTTTATTTTCATATTATGTAGGCTGTACATACACGAAAGCAATCTCTACCAACGCCAACATAATACAAAAAGAATAAAAATCAATATACCATGTTAGTAAGTCAAAATTAAGCTTACCATAAGTTTGATTCATGCTTGCAGCAAGTACCGTGAACAAACTTGCAATGCAAGTTTTTATTCAACTGGAATGAAAGATTTCCGCAAGTATGATTCAGGCTTTCAGCATGTCTCCTATACGTACAAATTAAATCCAAATGAAATGAAAGTATGCTGTAAACTTGTGTGTTAAACGGTAACATGGTTATTAAACAGAAGAAATTTTACCCAAGATGTTTTGGAATGATCATACTCATTTATGTAAGAAAAGTTATTCTTTCCTGTCGTATGTCAATTAACATTCTGCAGTTAACCGCATTTCATAAAGATAAACTCATTTTGCGAGAGTTTGAAACTGCTTTTCCTGTAGGCTACGCTTGTAACAGCAGTACAAAATATTATTATTTATGTGCTTGAACTAAAGTACCAGAATTACGTACATACTGACAGGCTGTCTCGGCATTCGTGAACCTGGATAGCTTTCGAATTACTACAACCATGTGTCATAAAAAATAGCAGATATGCGTCTTCCTGTTTTCACTATAGTAGATAAATATGTTAAATTTAATCACACCCGCGAACAACGTTGTAATCAATATTTATTTTAAGACTTAATAAAATGTGTGAAAATATTTTATGTCATCTTGCATATGTAGCTAGAAACTTCACTTGACACTACTATGTACTTGTGACTTTACTGATGTGCAGGAGCTAATTTTCCGTTCGACTGTAACTGTCGCATTTTGTTATAACTTACATTGTTGTGGTTATGTAAACTTTTCAATTATTTAACACACTGCTTGTGTTTCAGAATAGTATGTGAGTGCAAGTAAATCAGATGACACCACAAATAATCTTCGAAACATTTGAGTATGAAACGAAAACTACGTACTTACTAATGTCAGTTATACATATTTTCGTCGTTACATTATAAGAGATAGGTGTAAAGGATGGCAATAGCTGGGATAGCTATAAGGAGAAGCAAGCAAGCATACCTACGTAAGCTCAATATGAACTATCACTTATACACAACATCTCAACTCTTTGGCAAGGAATCAAGAGCCAATGTAACATCCTCCTAGGATAAATGCTTCCTTCTACCATAGTAAAAATTCTTTGTTTCATGTAAGATTCTCTTGCTAAGTAAGAGCTGTTGCCAAGAATACAGCTCCCACTCGAGAGAAGTAACTGATACACATTCAGCCACGGGGTATAGTAGATACTGATGTTTATTGTTTGCTAATGCAGCTGGAAATGTGTCTGGAGTGACGGAAAGAATTCCAACATCTGTTTTTAGTCGCAGCACCATTTATCAACCCGCCAGACGGACGGACAGCTCCGAGGGTGATAAATATAACACCATTGTGAAGCCAGTGTTGGTGGCTCAGTCCCGGCTTCGAAACCGAGATTACTGTGCACTGGTACGGATCATAAAAATACCGTGAAATAGCTTTCTTCTGTCTTGAGTAGAGGGTTGTACACCAGGGTGAATATGCGCTTTTTTTATTAGTAGTCCATTTACCGCATGTGGTATTATTATAAATACCATATTTGTTGACACAGTTTCTTTACTGTTTTTTTTTTTTTTTTTTTTTTTTTTTTTGCTGTTGAAAAGATGCCACTATGTATTTTCGTTTATTGATTATCCGTGATTTATATTTATTTAAGTCCGAAGATTGCGACCATTTTTCACAATTTCTCATAGGCCCTACAGGTTTCTTAATTTAATAAATTATTTCTCTCTCTTAATTTCAGGTGTAGCGTGTTTTTATCTTGTAGATCAGTCAGGAAATGAAAGCAATCAAAAATTTTGATCGAAATAATTGACCGTTTTAGAATAATTAACATAGGCACTAGAAGTTAAGTTCTTTAAACATTTTAATAAGGCCTTATTTTACGAATATATGACTGGCAAAGATAACACAGCAGTAAAACAATAAATTCACATTCGTAAGGACACGCATTCAATTCTCGTTACGGCAATCCTGATTTTGGTTTTTCATGATTCTTATATATCTTCCCGTGCGAATGGTGGGATGGTTCCTCATTATATACCAGGACCAATTCCTCGTTACCTGCCTGAGACACGGGTTCGATCTCCTAACGATCTTACTGTCTACGAGTCGTTAAGAGGCCGCATAGGTGAGCAAACTTAGCGCGTTCGAGCCTAGATGTACTGAAGTGGTAAGGACGACACAGAACGTGCATCATGCCTCATTATAGCCTCTACGTGCAAGTACAGTCTTCTCGTCAACAACTCGCCTCTGTGAAACATTCGTCGATGACCTTTCAATTGATGACGTAATATTAAAGATAACAGTGTATTGTACATGCATGTGTATTATAAAAGATTCGACGCCAAGATTTTCATACATAAAAATGACAACAAAAACACGAATTCTCGGCTACTGAAATGGGTAGACACACGTGGATCGCACATGGAATGCTGTTTCTAAGCAGGCACCACTGAAGGGCATTGAACAATTTTCGAATAAACTTGTAACGGCCGAAGCACTGCACAGCGCTTGGCTGTCTCAGCAGGCGACCTCCTTAAGCACTACTCACCTACTCACCTACGAATATATTTTTCATCAAATTAAGCGATCCACGTTGTTAAAGTTCCGTAAAACATAAAATATTACCTGCTCGTTAATATTTTTGCAAAACCATGTTTCAGCCATTATGTATCCAAAAGTTGCCTTTTTGTAGAGTATCACCTTCTTTGTGTATTTAAAAGTAGCCAATTCCGTAGACGTAATTTGAAATACTTCAATATTTTAGTTTCATTAGTACCACTTGTTTCGCTATGTCACTTTTGTTTTGCTTTGTTTCAGCGAAAATGGCTTGACTTGCTGTTGTACTAAATACGTCGTCATAGTTTAAATCTGTTCTAGCACTGTGTAATTAGTGCTGATTGTATATATAAATATATTTTAACCAACGCTTCTGATCGCTTTAACATCAAGAATTCTGTTAACGGTATATATTTTGTATGGTGTCCTTTATGGGGTATAAATTAATATTGCCTATTACTATTTAGTGAATACTCATTATTTCACCTGATATCGCTTCATCTAACAGTTTTTCTCGTTAAAATACGTCACTCGGTGGAACAACTAAACGATACATAAAATCTAAATTTGCTCTCACTTTATTTTATCATCTGTACATATCGCAAAGAAGGTTTTCGTTCCGTGTGTTTCAAAGCAGCGCAAGCAAAATAATTTATTTAAAAATAATATCCACACTAAATTTGGTTTTGGAAATACGACAAACTTGAACCGACTCTGATACCTGATAAAGTTTGCAGTGGGAGAGAACGTGCATTGTCGAGTCTAACTTTAAACCAATTATTGTTGTAGTTATAGTGTAGTTTTTAGTAGACTGCTTTAGAAAATAATTACTTTTCAATAACGTCGTACATTAAATTACTTTTTTTTCCTGAAAATTGGCATTTTTCTGCGAACTGTTAAATTTAAATGAATAGTAAATTTTACAGTGTTGAATGTTAGCTTTTCAGATCACAATAAAGCATGTTTTTACTACAGCATCCTTCAAACTTTGTCAATTTACTATGGGACTTTGTGTGACTTGTGAAAGATATTTTCCCGTCTGAGTTGGCCTAACACAGAATAAAACCGACTTTTTAGAAACATTGAACAGTGAAGTGAGTCAGTCGTGTGGCATCCCTGGAGTGTAGTATTATCTTCGTTAGACAAAGACACTGGAAAACTGCGAGAATATTTATCAACATAGTATGCAATAAACGGTACGACCTTAATACTGCTGTTATTGTATGATGCAATTTGTGATACGTGTGAACAGTTTTGGAACAAACCACATACGTTTTGTGTTAAAGTTTTGCAGTTATAACTGAGCCTGATGAAGAGGGAAACAGAGAATCAAATAAATAATATCTATAATAACCGTACAATACCTTCAGTGCAGTTGGAGCCTAGCAAGCAGTCAAATTTCCTCGCGATTTCCCAGTGTCTCTGTCGATATATAAAGTAAACTTAGGCTATAGGGTATTCGCGACAAAGTGAGCACTTTTTAAAACCATAGCGTCTAGAATAATAATATATAAATATGAAGCCTTTTATTGGTACTTCAGAAATAAAATTTTGAGTACGGTACAGAATATACACTATGATTGTTACATGCACTGTTTTTTTTTTATGTTACAAAGCAGCAGAAACATACACAATATTTGAATGTAAAAAAATAGCTACGGCTTCACATGTGCTCACTTTACCCTGAATTATCTATACCAGTCGTCGCCTATATGCTTTCGTCCCGAGGCACGAGCGCCTGTGTACGCGGCAATCCCGCCAGTCATCTCCTCCCCCCACCTCCCCCGGGCCTATCAACCGGACGAACCCTCCACGTTCACCTCCCCAACACCCCCTTTTCAACTGTTCCCAATCCCGCTTCATCAGTATTCCCCGCGGCAAGCAGCTCGGGGAATTGAAACCCAGCATCCCCGGAGCTCAGCTCATGGCGGACCGGTCGCTGGGGGTTGCAGCGGCGAGAGGGGCGGTCAGGGTGCGAGGGGGATGACAGGTGAGGTGGAGAATGAGGAGAGGGGGGTGAAACGTGGGGGGTTGAAGTTTATCCGCCGACATGGCGGGCCCCAAGAGGCGGTTCACAGCCTCGGAGTCCTCGAATAGCGGCGAGCGAGCTTCTAGTCCGCATCCTATGTACGCGCTTTGATACACGCACCTTATGTTATTGTTGCTGAAGAGCACTGTTTTCGCGATAAATATGTCCTAAGCCTAAACGAGAGCAGGTGTCAGAAGTCTTTTCTGCAGTTTTGTTTATAGGTAGTTCAGGATAGCATGAGTACTTCTGAAACCCGTAGTTGCTCTTTACCTTCCAGAAAATGTATAATTTCCTGTCACTTTTTAATATAAACAAATCACCATAAAGAACAATCATAGTGTACAGATTATACAGTACTCAATAGTAAACGCATGAGTTCACAATAAATGTTACTTTTTAATCAATATTCTAGACATGATTGTTCGAAAGTGATCAGTTTGTCGCGAACCGCCTATGAAATGACTGACACAGTGTTGACTAATACTATCAAGACAGCAAAAAAGATATGGTTTTAACAAATTATGTAACAAACGGAATTTTTGTTATTTGACTTATTAGTCGAAACCGTTAGATTTCTTTTGATTTCTTGCCACGAAAAAAAAAATAGCTATCACAGCAAATACCGTTTTAAAATGTGCCAAACAGATCTGTGATATCTCCTCTGGTTTATGTTTAAAATAATTATCACAAAAACGGTATAAACTAGAGAGCAGGGCCCTTGTCCCTAGGGTCTGTCACGCGAGAGTGTATAGAGATTTACATTCATATTGCTACTCGGTGTGTCTCAGTACCTGTCGAACTTACATGCAACCAGTGTCATTTTTGTTCATCTCGATGCAACTCACATTGCTATAGGATCCGTAATTCTTCCCATTCCCCTTCGATTTCGATACCCTGAAAACTCAGAGCAAGTAAGAATTTCCATTCTCAGAAATCACCAGAAAAAAAAATTCACATACTCATACATTTTTCTTTACTTTTCTTATCGGTTTACTTTCTATTCCTGTATCAATATTTTCCTCCTTTTAATGCACAAAATGGGAACTGTCCGAAAGCAAAGTCATGAAAGATCACTGAACCCCGTCGAAAATAATTTAACATGTAAATGCCTTTTCTTGTTCTCGTCAGACATACGAGATAGGCAGTGACCTTAAAGGGTGCTCTGCACCGAAAAATTTGTTATTTTATAATTGTACCAAACAATGTCCAACTCTTACCCAATACATTAATAGTATTTTTCCGTTCCATGCGCATGTCGACGTAGTGATATGAATATTTTCGCTACATACCCAAAGTAAAAACTATTCAAACGATATGAATGAAGTAACCTAGAGTGAAAGTAAAAAAATTAAGCTACAGAACGTCACCTTTGTAATTACAAATAACAAATTTTAGTTTAAAAAAATTATTGAAAGTACCTAAATTTTTGCATTATATCTTTGAGTACATGTATTAAAAAACTTAATGTGAAATAACAAAGGTGTTTTACTATAGCTAAATACATTTACTTTCACTCTAAGTTATTTCATTCGTATAGTTTTAATAGTTTTTACTTTGGATTAGTTGCGAAAATAGTCAAATCACTACTTTGGCTCGCGCTTGTACGAAAACTATCGAACCTAAAAATAACTTATTTGTGGGAAATTACTATGTATGTTATGTGTTAAACTTGGGTAGTTTTGGCAGACGAAGTTTTCGGTGCAGAGCGCTTTTAAAGCCTTTCCAGTAAACTGTGACCGCACTAACATTCATATTTTACTGATGTTTAAGTTGTTACGCGGTGATAGCAACGACTTTCATTAAATATGTTATGTCACATTGACATGTGGCTGAAATATCAGAATGTTCAAAATCAAAATCAATTACGGTGAACAGTCAATAATTAAGATATTAGTTCAAAAATAATAATAACTGAAAACTGGCCAAAACATTCTGCGCCTATCGTATTAAATATTTATTAACATAAACATTTTCACGATAGTTCTCAGTATACCAAACTGATTACAGGAATAATGAGCAATGACTAATAAATTTAATCAAAAATATATTTATTTATTATTTAAAAGTGTGGTTATGTACGTGTATATATATATATATATATATATATATATATATATATATATATATATATATATACACACATAAGTATACTTACACATTTTATATACTGTTTCTGCGGTACTCATTGTTAGAAAAACCTTATATTGTTAATGTTTTATTTACTTCAATTAGATAAATAAGAAACAAACTTTTTTATTTTCTTTGAACTAACCCATTGCCACAAAACTGAAAAAAAAAAGTAGGGCCACGATTTAAGTATGGAAGTTAAAAAGTCTGTGATTAGTTTATGTTTCCAGGCTTAAATATGTATTTATGCATCGAAAATTAATTTTATGCACAATAAATCAACTAAAAAACTCATACTGATTTACGAAGGAAATCGTAAAGTTTTGATTACTTATCGTGTACGTTCGAACTTAATACCACTGGAAGATGTTAGTCATAATCCAGTCCAGGATAATGTAATAAAATCACACGTATTTTCGAACATTCGTAAATACAATCCTTATTTTAAAATAACGTAGTTGTAAACACCGATACACATTAGCACTTTTCTATTATTGTGGCTTAAGAGGTTTGCTTTGAAGGTAGTGAAATATAATGATTTTCTAAGCGCAAGTGTTTCTTTTAGTAAGTGGCAACAAGTATAGGCTTACTAATGATCTAAAAATACACACTAAGTACGGCCATAAAACGTGTTTTCTTTAACCCAACATCGAACAATATAAGCTAGTCAGATAAATTACAAACCTAGGTAGGTTTCTAAAACTGCGCAGTTCCATTAACAGTTAATGGAAGCTAGAGAAGATTTTAGTGGCTTGAAATTTGTTGTACGCAATTCCCATACAATACCATTAACATTAACGGAATATAGCGAAATAACACTGAAATAATACATGTTGATTTTAAGTCAATAAAATTGTATTTGGCTTTGATTCAGAGCAAAGTAACAATAATAAATAACAAATCTGCGAAAGAAACGTATACGCAGGCTGTGCAGAAACTAACCGAAAGCATTCGGGAGATGAATCCTTTTGGAAAATGGCGACAATTATTAAATGCATCCGTTAATGGAAATGTTATACCTTACGAGACGTATTTAATTCTAAGGTTCGCATTGCGCGATGTAGTATTCCACAGCAACGTGATCTAGCACGTGCGCTATGCTCTGTACGTCATGTACTACTGAGTGATCTGAACCGAAACGGTGCATTTTCGGAATGATGTTCATTTTTCTACGTGTGAGGACGGTTCTCACAAAATATTGCCCATTTTGTAACATCTACAACATTATATATATATATATATATATATATATATATATATATATATATACACACACACACACACACACACAATGAAATCTCAGTATAAAGTACTTCAGTTACGTTATAAATTACATTTATTGGAAGCTCTACAGAAAGTTTTCCATTAAATAACTGTTCTGTGTAAAGTATTTTCAGTATTAAGTGTAAAATTTCAAGTTTTCCCTTCATGTACTTTCTAGCGAGATTTCACTATATATATGTATGTATGCGCGTGTGAGTACGGAAAACAATCTCTACACTACCTCCAGTTTTGGAAACTAAACACAACAGTCAAAAATCGCTGCTATGAGACGTCGAGATTCTATAGCTGGAAAAAAGGGTAGCAAATTTGTTTCGTTTGGTACTTACAAAAACGATTCTAATGAATCCAAACGTAACGACTAATGATAACCAGCCGTCAAACATCTGACCTCATTAAATACAGCTTTGGATGGTAGGTTACTACTTTCTCTTACTTTGTCAGTGGAGCTAGCGAATTATACAATTAGAGCTTTATTCAAGAGCATGTTAAGGGTTGCCACCTGTCCAGGCAGGTAGAAATTTATTTAAATATAAAACTACTCAACATGTGTCAGCAATGTTTGCTTAGGAACAGTTGAGATGGAAGATGTGTTTTCTTGTCACTAATTAAACCTTCCTACCACTTATTATTGTATATTTATTATTTGGATTTGTATTGAACTAACTAATATACATGTAAAGATGTAGTGGTTTCTTGAACGAGAATCGCATTTTATAGCTGAGATTCTTTTACATATTGGTAGAGACAATAAAATATCATCAAAACAATTTTGTGGCAACAAATTATACAAAACAATGTTGCCCTTCCCATAACTATAAATGCTGCCATCATTGCTACATTATGGAGAGCATTGAGTTCCCAAATGTATCTCTGAAGGAAGTAAAATTATTGTCACTGGATAAGTCAGTGTTGTGATGACCGTGGATTGGCATATTAACGGCATCGTCTTGTAAAATCACACGTAACTCTCTTTCCAAGAAGTCACCAAAATATATATTGATGTTCTGTCATTCATAAATTGGGTTTTAACACTAGAACTCTAAGTATAGTGTGCATTGATCTTTTGTTTGCCAAAGAGATAATAATATTCAGTGTCAAAATAGCTGAAAACTGTCTCTCGTCCACCAGTTCTTTGAAAAGGCGTCAGAGATTGTTGCATCTGCGACTCAGTAACTGTTCGCCTAGGTGGTTTCCCAAATCTAGCGTCGTACTTCAGCGCTGTTGATAATGACTAGGAGTGGTCTCCGACAATGGGAATATGTACACAGCAAATCTTTTATTCTCTGTATTATGACTCAAGAGGACTTTTCACTATGTTATTTTTCAAGAGGACTCAGATATTTCCTTCTGAAAGAAAATGCCTTTGTTTCTCTGATGCCGTCATTATGTGTTGATTTCCACTACAAGCAGGGAGATTTTATGACCCTGATACTTTGGAAGGAAGAAAATTTCTCTCATATAGGTTGTCCATGCTTCTTTCAGCCAACCAAAATCTGTACATTCTTGGGTATTCGAGACCCTCTGCAAATCTATAAATACAATAACTTAGAATTGCGTTGATTTGTCTGTTTCTACAAGCTCGACGAACCGAGTACTAGGAGATGCAGGTTCACTGTTTAGCATGAATGTTAAAAAGGATGACACAAATAATGATAAGGATTATGTGAACCAAAATGTAATTCAAGTACACGGCTAAAATTTGCTTAAGAGAAAAAATAAAGCATATTAAAGCAACATTTTTTTAAGAGTGAAAAAGGAAACATATACAAATTTTTTGTAAGAATATTTGTTTAGGTAATTGTTTAAAACCGAATACTTGAGCACTGTACTGGTTTTCCTACGGCCAATTTACCTTTTATTTTATCTTAAAAAAAAAAAAAGGATTGTTACCGGAAGTTTCAGTTTCTGTATGTTAACAGAGATGGAAAACAACATCATAGCAGTAGTCTCATGATATTTGGACGTATGCTATTAATAATTCAAATATTTACAGGCCGCAATAATTGAATACAAAATACTTGTTGATATTTCGACAGTAATACATATTACTACTCTCGCATATGTGATTATATAGTCGAAAAAAATGCACGCCACTTCAACATGTAAAATGTTTTTTTCAAGGTAAAGGGAAAATTTTTTTATGAAAATGTCCTTGTTGCATCTTAAAATAACTGTATTAAGCTAACGTTTTTGTGCCTAGGACTTTTAGTATGTTGTTTAACACACTACATAGAATATGTTTGCCGACCTACAGGTTAACATAAATTTTATTTCTTAGGGTTAAACTGAAAATTGTTGAGGCATTTGATAGTAATGTTCTTGTTTTGGCAAAAATTCACTAAGCCGAAGAAAACTTAACAGAACATGTCCACAAACCAACAGCTATAAAATATAATTTTTCGAGGTCAAAACCTACGACTGGAGAATAATACTTCCAAAGTTTAGACTCGTAGTATACGGTGTTGGGAAATAAAACACAATCGCTGTATCCTTCGCTTAATGCGATGTATCCTCATGCATACTGTTTTTGAAATAATTAAATGTCAAGCCTAAAGGAAACCACACATATTAAAACCCTCTCGCAATTTTGCTGACGATAGTTGGTAGAACAGTCCAATATTTTTTTTTAAGACAATAATACTATGGTTTTAGCTAGTTACTGAACCATAAAAAATTTAGTTAACTAAACAATTAGACGAAACTATAGAATAGTTTTCTTGGAAAATCAAACTACGTATTTAAAACTGTTTTGAACAGAAATGTTAAGCTTTGTATATGTGATATGATTTCCTTTAAGCTTAAAAAATAGTATCACAAGAGCAGTAGAAATGATGGCTAGAGGTGATGATTAGAGATGATGGTATATCGCGAAAATGTTTGTGCCAACATACCCTTGAAAAAACTGTAGTTATTGCAACACATGTGATTTTATGATGAACGTCTGACACAACATAGCTGTCTGCAGACGAATAACATGCATCAAATATTACAATAGCGGGATTCTTATAGGCTCAGTGAAACTGGGCAACAGCTACACGTACAAGAGAAAGGCAATTATCTTCTAATAAGCTGAATGTGCGTTGAAACCCAGCAAACAGTCTTGTTTTCCCGCGATAAACCATCATCTATATAGTGATGATTTATCGCGGGAAGACTTGACTATTTCCTGGGTGTTCATTGGTGTTCTACTCTATGGTGGATGACCCTTTGGACGCCTTAGACCTCACCGTAACATAATGTGCCGGAGGCTGATGATGACTGTGTCGTCTATCGACGGACGGCGGCACGTCGTGGGTCTCGACCCTGGGCCATCCTGGCGAGCTGGTGACGTCTGGAAGGCTTGAAGGGGACAGACCCCGTTTCCCCTAATACATAGCGTTATATTGCCACACTTCAGTGAAGGTGGGGAGAATCGCTGAGGCCCTTGTCTTGTGCAATCACTGACTTAATTGCACTGCCGTCGTCGCTAGCCCGTCCTCCAGGCGAGGCTTTTGGTAGTCGTAACAGCACGGTCAGCTATCAATAGATACTGGCTTCGATTGTACGTGAAGCTGCTACCCTATTTGACTGAGCAAACACGGATTCAGCTATTGTATTGTCCGATGTATGTCAATGGTCTGCAGACAGGTACGTTGTGTCAGACGTATGTCACTAAATCATAGATGTTGCAAGAAACTGTAGTGTTTTCAAGGGTGTGTTGGTACAAATAACGTTCGCGAAATACCTTAATCTCTTTGATGGCTTACGACCGCAACGAAGAATTCGAGCGTGTAATCTCATTGTTCTGAAGTAACTCCGTAATGACTTCTGAACAGAGGTTGTTCGATGCAGTTTGTAGGTGGGAAGAAGCCCAGTGCCAACAGGGTTGATCCCGACAGTCGGCGCGTGACCATAGGGTGGACGAAGACCGAGAGGTAGCGACGGTCCGGGGATATTATCTGACTTAGTGAATGTCATCGGCGGCAAATCTCTGGTCATCAGCACGAGGGAGAACTGGAGAGTGGCACAGCTCAGAGGGCGTTGGAGTATCTAGACTTAACGAGATTAGCTCATAATCACTAAATAGCTACTCCTGGGAGTATCCGCTGGATGAATCGTTTTTCTCTAACAGTCAAGTGGGAATTTACTTATTCTGTATAAACACAAATGCATTTATCTTGTTTCTGAGCGTAAGCCTATAGCTGGGAACACTTAATTAAAACGGCAAATATTGAATGGTAAGCTGAGACGCAGGATTAACAGTTAGGGCTCAATTTTAAAAGCGTTCGTATTAATGGTGGACATTGTTACGCCCTCAAACAAACCACAAAACATTAATTATGGACTTTATTAACATAATGTTCAACACACTACCAAATTATATAACTACAATAGCACTAAAGAATTAAGGGCGCCGGTTTAGAGGCTTATAAATAACGGACACATAAGAGCGACCTTGAAACGCGCCTCAACGAGCCAAGCTCGGAAATAGAGTGCAAGGTTCCTGCCGAACAGATTTTACTATGGGACGCTAAGCGGTGACCATATAATTTTATTGGTGGAAAGTATTTAGCAAAGTTCATTGCACATCGCAATCTGATTTTACATACATCCGGTTAGTAAATTTTGAAGTAAGCAGTCTGAAAAGGCTTTCTTTATAGCTATGTTGGAGAACTGAGAAACAGTGTTTTTTAATGAGCATATAGACAATGAGGTTCTGACCTTGTCTGAAGTGTGTTTTCTTTTCATGCGTTGGCATAATGTTCATACGTGGTATTGTTCCTGTTTAGGAACAAACTGCCACGTATTTGAAGCACGAGATGGGCGGCCGCTTTAAATATTTATTTTTACACCAAAATACCCATTAAGTCGGAAATTTGGGGTTTATTACAGTTAGGACGTTAACCAGTGAGCTATATTACATGTCACCATTTAATTTAACGTTTATGATAATTTCCCGTTTTTAAGTCAAAGTTAGCCTTTACTTACTGGGGTTGTAAGAAGTCCATTACATTAAGTAGTAGCAGTGGAATTTTGAGTCAAGCAAATTTGCTTCAGAATGCCTCGCATACTGTGTTTATTAACCAATCTAATATTGCAATTGGGTCTTCAATTAAAAATCTAAATGTTTGCTCTTGAATATCACAGAATAAAGCTTAGTGTAAGCATTCACAAACAGAGGTATTGTTTCTACGCTAAAGTAGGTAATGCGATTTCCTTGTCCTATTCAATTTGCTGTTAGGCACCGATATATTCGGAATGATTTCTTAAATTTTGTCCGGTTTGTTTTGAAGAACTCCGTTATGTAAAGGCGAATGTGATTCTAACCTAATAAAGAAATAAAAAAAATTATTAAAATTCAAGGTATGAAAACATTTCTAAAATGTTCTTGGTAAACGGAAACATTAACAAGCTTTCAGGTAATTAAGAAAGAACCAAAAATATTGTACTTCTCCTCTCTAGGTTAAATTACACAATATACATTTTGAGCATAGCACAAAATCGTTAAAATCCTTGTCGACCATCGCATGTTCGAATTTTTTAAGTAGTGGTATCTCAGCTACTATTGCAAGGAATGTCTGAGAACTGATATATTAACAATGTTATTTCAGCACGGTGAAAACTGGCCGGCGTGTATGATGTAACAATCAATTTACATATTTTATTTTGAACAAAAGTATAATGTGATCAAAGAAAGAACTTTCTGCTTGTATCATAGTTATGATTATATGTCAGTTTCCTAACCTATATCACCCATTTATTTCCCGTTGCCAGAGTGATATTATTTTCTGGAAAATTGTTGGTTGAACATTTTGCTAATTAACTTTATTGCTTAAAAAAAATATAGTAATATTTTTTGAAAGAAGTGATTCCTAAAATAAGCGGATTACGTGATGAATTTCAATCGGAATATTAAGAACGGAGGCAGTTAATCATTCTTGACCCTAGGCAAATATTTTGCCACAAAATATTTAAAATATTTGTGACCACCTCAGTCGTACAACATAAGCAGAACAGTGGAAATTCGTAGTTGCTATATGCATATCCCTAACTAGATTTAACTACCTTCATGTACAACGTCTTTAACTGCAAAATCAAGTAAAATATTGCACCAACAGTTTCAGCTTTATTGCATGATTTTGGCTCCGCATCGGTCAGGTGATTCCCAAAGTCAAGGTAATGCAGGTTTTTCGTAGAATTTTTATGATGTGGATTTCAATACCAACCAACTGTTTGGTGAATTTGAGGGTAGTGTATTGAATTTGTGTAGTTTTTTTTCTTTTAGACTGCTGTCCAGTTACCTAGGAAGAACATAAACTGAATGTTTGCTGTCGATTTAACTGTAAGTGCGGAATGTACGATTAAGGAATGTCAAATTTATATTACATCATTCACCTCTCAAAAATCTCAAAAATCGCACAAAATTATTATGCAGAAGGGAACCTCTCAGAGTAGGTAACATCGTATAGAATTAAATAATTTGTTTACAATTAAAAGACAACCCGCCTGGCGCTGCCCTGCGCAACTGAGGTACATAAACGAAAGAGTAAGTAAGGTCAGCACAGACGCTTGAATTAGTGTTTCATTACAAGTGTCCCATATCAACTATGCGCATGTCACTAAACTGATTTGTACTTCTTCCTTCTCGCTGAAAATATAAAACTCTTGGGAGTGAAAACTTATTATAGTATCTTCTTATAAGTTCAAGAGCAATATATAATTATTTAACTATATGAAAAAGTAGTTTTACACATTTAAAGAAGGCTTAGAAATAGTATTTCTAAAGTATGCGATGTTCTGAAAGTAGTCGAAAAACCTACTCTGAATATTATTTATTTCAGAAAGCTGAACGTTGGGCGCGTTTAAAATTTTCGTCAAAAAAAGGCCGATTTCCTATGCACTTTAGTGCAGTTCAACAGCAACGTCAAGACCCTTAACTAATGGAAACCAGTCGTTATGAATACAATAAATACGCTAAAAGATGTGAAAATTGGTGGCGTTTAGTGTCGCCTATCGGAATTAACAGTTTATTCACAAGGACGCGTTTGTCACAAAGGAAACACTGCGCTATGAATGCACTACAGGATTATATTTGACTTAATCGTATTGTAACCAATATTCATGTTGTTACAAGTTTGAGCTAGGAACATTGATGAATGGAGGTCTTTGGTACAAGAAATTAAAAAACGCTGACATAATTTATTTACGATTATCTACACCAAAGTAATCTCTGTATGTCACTTACTGTTAAATAAACTATCAAACAACATAAATAACTACTATTTATATAAAGGTAAAAAGTACATAATACAATCACAGCCCTATATATAAGTTGTCGTTTCCTGAAATGTCACTCGCCATTTACAAATGGTGGACCCACTGTCCTAGCGCGAGCACCGATGAACGTCTTGTAGCCCAGAAACTCCTTCGTCACGCTACTTTCCGCAATCAACCTCGCCGGACGCCCTCGAACACTTCTCACAACCCAATACTTCTCGCCACTCATCACTATCACTTCAACTCACACCACACACACGGCCAAAAACTCTCTTTGTCTCTGCCGCAGCTCTCTTTTATACCCTTACTCTAAAGTCTCGAATTCTCTCAGCAAGTCTTTATCTCAAAGCTTCTAGAAGGAGGTCGTATCTGGGTCAAGCATCATCCTGCGGGATAGAGTACGCAAAGGAATACTCTAGACCATGATATCTGCTGTTATCCGAGACAGATATGCAGGTGGCCGCCGCCGCGCATCGTAAAACGGTAACCTGAGCAGTACAATGCACTCTTACCGCTTCTATATCAGCTTATACAGCTCTCCGATTATCGCGGCGCCACAAAAGGCAACACGAGTCGTACAGAGAACACGGAGGTCTCTTAGCTCGATCACCTCTGTATCTTCTGACACTGCTTAGGTAGATAGTCACGGCTCGCAACACTATAGTCTAATGTGGCAGAGACTTTACAGTTTTCAGAGCCAGACATTTATGGTATTCTGTCACTTCACAACCCTTATTTGTGTCGCTTTTTGCTATTCAAGCCTGGCTCTGTTGGTCACAGTACTGAAAGCTCTCATCTAACAAATGGGTAATAGCAAAAGTCTAAATTCTTATATTCCAGAAAAACAGTAGTCTATGTGGCTGGTCTAGATAAAGAAAACATATTCTAGTCTAGATATTAATGTACTTAAAGACATTCCTGCTTTAAACGATACCGTAGCAGGCCTACGATAGTAAATTTTGCTGTTAACTACATAAAATGTTTTGAACTTACGAAGATTTAAAAAAAAATTATATGTAATTTTAAAGTCATTACTTTATAATTTGCATGCTGCAGGTTCTTGGCGGTAATGTTAATTTGACCACAGGTAAGGGAGATAATCCAGTTGTTTGCGGACAGGAGCGTCAATTATTATGGCAAAAGAGGGGGGGGGGGCAAATTCCCCTCTGGACAAGTAAAACCTATAATGACGCCCCTGGTTTGGCAAGGGACAATTTACGCCCCTAGCTGCGCTGGTATCGTTAAGGGGTCTGTTTTATTCTGGTGCTTATGGAGAGAACCTCGGCTGTAAACCTGAACATTGCCGACGGACGTATAGTTTTTCCATAAGCGCCAACATAGAATATACGATTACCGATGCCAGCGCTACTAGTGGCAGATATTTTTCCTTGCGAAACTTAACACCATTGTACTTTACAACGTGTATCAGAATTACTCTTACTGATAATAATCTGTCCAGGTTGGTAGCATGCCATTATTGGCCGGTGTCCATGTAGCTCCGACGGAGACAGATTGATGTAATGGCAGGGTCTTCTTACATTGCTGTTCATATGTTACGAACATTCCTCCGTTTCCAGGAGGGTATGCAACGGTATTAAATACGACTTGTTGTGGAGTTTATCTTTTGACTATTCAATACACAGTTAGCTATGCAAATTCAAGGAGTAGTTTCATTTTTATGGAGTTTGAATACTGTTGACGATGTTGCGAAATGCCATGTGAAAAGTAACATAAAATGTTTGACTGTATGTACTGCAGTTAGCAATATTAACACTCTCTGAATTAAATTGACAATGTGAGGTGTAGTTTGTCTCTCGCTGGTTGTTCTTTAACCTTAACTTGATTTTTCCTGTTACTAGAGTGAATACTCATTTACCTGGAACCAGGGGCGTCGTAAACGGGGGAGACGGATGGGACACGTCCCCCCCCCCCCAAAAAAAAAAATTTCGTAGTTTTTAAGATTTATTAAGATTAAGATTTCCTTCAGTTGTATATTAAATATTTTGATGCAGAAACTCTTTAAAGAGCAGCATTTTGCACCTTAAAATATAAAATTTCCCGGTGGAGGACTCCTACACATCCCTTTATTATGTAAGTTATATGTAGGCCTACACTTTCTCTACCAGTGACGTCCCCCCCCCCTCCCCAAAAAATCAAATGCTTACGACGCCGATGCCTGGAACAAATCGTTGTTCTAACAGTAACAAATGCAGCTGCGACAAAAAATTGTAAAATAATTTCTACTCACACAAGTACATAAAAGTATGCTTACAAACTTGTACAAAGCATTCTTAATCAGTTCTATTGAAATAGCTGTAGTCAGTCATGACAAAAATATTACGTGCTTCATGTGAAGTATTTCATCATGTAATATTATATTTCGAATGCCAACATTTTTCTAAAATGTGTCGAGGATGGCACTTTGTAAAAGTTTGTCAAACAAATATTAACGTTATTTCATTTGTTTCAGAAATGAACCCCTTCCATCTTCACAAAAGGTGGAATAGTTCTTAGACTCAAGATAGACTCGGCAAGACAGTAGATGTGGTAAGAGGTAAGTGCCATTCTGTAAATGTTGCGAACAAAATGTAGGCGTATATCTTAGGCCCGATTCACAATGCGCAGTCTGTATTCGACCGCCTACAGCCGACTGCCGGCAGTTGGCAGTCGAATACAATTCCCAATGTGTAAAGACCGGAAAAATTCGCGAGGTCACTGACCTGTAGGCTAGCCTGCAAGAATATTTTAAAAAACGAAGCAGACAGCAGATGCTCATTAGCTGCTTGCTGTTAAAGTGATGTAGGTGTGTATTACTTACATTTATATTATTGGCTCAGAGACATCAAGAAGGTGTCAAATACGTCAAAGGCCAACTGCGAAAGTGATACAAACATACAGTTGTTGGAATTCTAGCTTGTGCCTAAATGAAAACGCGAATTTTTCAGGTCTCTACCAATGTGCAGTCCAGCAGGCATGATGTTTATGCATCGTTTTCAAATACCGCTATTTAATAATCGGCCATGTTTTGAACATATTGTATTTTAAATTTGTACAAATTTCTTACATTTCTTTTAGAAGCATAGAAAACTCGAAAAACCATATTTGTTTATATCCCGTGATTACTAGAGCAACGCCCAATTGGTTGGAATTTTTTCCAGCAGTCGGAGGTAAAGTTCGCCATCTCCGACTGCTGAACTGCGGACTGCTCAACTGCGGACTGCGCATTGAGAATACACATATCTTAACGTACTTATTAATCCCTGACGGCCAACAGCGGACTGCCAACTGCCGAAAGCCGACTGCCTCACTGGGCGAACTCTTCTCCGTTACATGTATAATTGTAAATCAAATTTTCGTATTAAGAAAACTCACTCAAATGAGAAGTACTGGACCCTGAAGCAGAATAGTTCATTTAACAGACTTAAAATAGGTTATTTGTTCACATCAAGTATACTAAATTAAAGATATTTAATTAGTGCCAATAAAATTCAACTGTTCGCTGATTTACCAGAGATCTTCTAAACCAGTGCCCATTAAGAATTATTGTAATTAAGAAATACTTAGATCTCGCTATATTAAAGAGTTCATTGACAGACAGACTGACATATCAAACAGCTGCCCAAACCGTTAGACCTATAAAAGTGAAAATTTCTGTGTGGGTTCCATTTAGGCCGTAGGCAAGCACTAAGAAGGGTTTCCGATATTCTACCTCTAAGGGGATGAAAAGGGTGAAATATGTATTTTTTATTCGTCTCCATAGCTGGAACCCGATAGCCTATCGTCGTGACTTTTACGGTAATGGGTCAATCATTAAAAATGCTTATTAGCCAATTTTAGGATTTTTCGAAATTCAACATTCAAGGACCTGAAATCTGTTTTCGATTAAAAATCGATTGCTTCAAAATTATGCTAGTTTAAATACCCAAAACTAAAAAGGTATTTTAGGATTTTTTGAACTTCGACTCTCAAGGCATGAAAAGGGGGAAATGTGTTCTTAATTTATCGCCTGTACAGCTCGAACTCAATGGACTATCGTCGTGGTTATTACTTCAATTAGATACGTATAAAAATGGCTAAAACATGACTTAGAGAAGTTTCGAAATTCTTTAATTAAGGTGGTGAAAAACGTGAAATGAGTTTTCGATAATACTAATGTATCTATCGAATCAGTCGAGATTTCGAATTGCGGTTTGTTTCAAAATGATGTTTAATATAAAAATGACTGAAAATATAATTTCAGGATTCTACATTTGACTCCAAAGAAGTACAAAAGGGCAAAATGTGTTTTTATCGATCCCACTGAACTTTTAAATTTTGACGCGATTTTTGCTTAAGTTAAATGCTTATTTGAATACCTGTAATGGAGGTTATTGATTTTCGAAATTTGACACCTAAGAGGGTGAAAGCGATGAAACCGAAGTAATGATATTTTCAATTAATCGTCTTTATAGCTCGAACCCAACGGGTTATCGTCACAGTTTCCGCTTTAATGTGACGCCTATATAGTGACCTCAGCTGTCTATAAAGTTTTCTTTCGTTCCAACTCTGAAGGAGTGAGAGGACATGGATTGTGTTATAGATAAATCTATGATTTCTATCGTACCCGTTGAGACATATAGTACTTTTACGCTTTGTGATGATGAATACGTAAATGCCTGTAAAAAAGGTTTGAGAACATTTCTAAAAAAGAAGTCTTAGGGTTGTAAAGGGATACAATATATATTTTTTTAATGGATCGACGATTAAGCTTTGACTTAATGGGTTATCGGCATGATTTTCACCTCAATTGGATACTTCTGCAATTGTTAAATTGTAGTAGAAATATATTGCGAAATTATGCAACTAGAGGGGTGAAAAGGCGTAAAATTCGTTTTCAGTTTACCCACGATACCTACCTAATCAATTGAGACAAAGATATGTTATTTGCTTCAGAATGATGCTTCCGTAAACACGAAAAATATATGTCAGTTTTTATATACTCATCAAATAACTATCAATTAAGATGGGGAAAACGTGGTCTTTGTAAAACTTTCACAGCAGACGCTCCGAAAAGCAGGTACGGCCATAGAGAAATAAATTTTACGGAAGTGAACATTCTGCAGTTATTGTTGTACAACTTCTATGCGCCCAGTGGTAAAATATTATTCATTTAACTTATTAACTTTCGACGTTGCGTATTTAGGGCACAGTTGTCAGTGGTTGTGCTTGAGGTAAATTAGTCATCATATCACTATGCTAAATTTGGTAATCTGAATACTCTATCGATGCAGAGTAAGCTCAACCTTTACCTTGGTTATCCTAATCTGGAGTGCAAAGAGGTCCTTCAACAGAATTAAATATTTGCTGGTACGTGTTATACACTTGGGCAATGCCATGGAAGAAGTGCTTGCCTATATAATAATTAATGTTTGCTGGTTCTTCTGTGGTCCTATAACAGTCATCCGATTACGGTGAAATTTTTGGTGACTTGTGAGGTTACCCACGAAGATTTCTGGGATTGTTGGGGGGGGGGGAGGCACAACGAGGCAGAGGGGCAGAACAGGATACCGAAAAAAATTAGCAAAAAAAAAACACTTTGGCGAGTTGTGCGTGCGCTCGCAAAGGTATCTGCCAATTTTTTTTTTTTGGAAGCACGGGGGCAAAACAGATTAGAGGGGCAGAACCGGATACCCTAGAAGTTAAGTGTGAATTTACTAAAGAACTTTGGAGAGTTCTACATGCGTTCGCGAAGGTATCTTCTGAAACAAATTAAACTTTGAGGAGGGGAGAGGCAAAACGCAGTACAGCGCAGAACGGGGTAGTCAAAAATTTGAGTGAAAAAATTTGCTTCCTCGAAATGTTTCTGAACGGACATTAATGTCCCTTGCCGTCATTTTGTACCATATAGCACTTTCAAAACTTTTTTGTCTCAAAAAACACTATCGCTTAAATTGAGTCAGAGAAATTTTCGTCAGGGCTTAACATCGAGTTCTTCAGCGCCGGTGAAGGGTGACATGAGGTGAGTATGGAGCGGTGCCGGAATGGGGAGGAGGGTGTAAGGGGAGATACCCGAGAAAACCCGCATGCGGAAATCCGGGGGCCGACCCCGCCGGGAATCGAACCCGGATCGCCTTGGTGGGAAGCGAATGGTGTGACCATTCGGTTACCGCGGCCCCCGCTTAAATTAAAAACCCCGCGAACAAAAGTCGCGGGTGCCAGCTAGTTCAATAATAAAAAGGAACATGCGTAAAAGCTATACAAATTTACTTTTGGAGATAGTTTAGAAAATTTACCAAAGTTATCTATTGAAAAATGTTTTTAAAAGTTGAAAATCCCAAGGAGATATTGAACATATGTTTCCAAGTTTGTCCGTTTTGTTCTAAAGGAACGCGGTGAGCGTGTTACTGTTGCAGCCTGTAAAAATACTACCGAGTGTATAACTATAATTACTCCGATATAATGTTTGACGGGATTAAAATAATTCAGCTTAGAATAGAGTTCGCCTTAGGTTCACTGTCAGTGCCGAAGGTAGCTTAACTACGGAATAGTACGTGAACTTCCTGAAACATTTATCTAGGATCGAAGAGGTCTGTTTCCTTTTTTATGGAGCCATGTGAAGCTTAGGTAGGTATAGCATTTTTTTACGAAATTAAGAGAAATGACTTTATTTTATATTGCCTACCATCATACTCTGACCATTCATTTCTCTATTTAGGCAAAGGAGGTTTCCAGAGTATAGAAATTATTTTGGGATTAAAATGTACCACTGTATTTTCACACACACAGAAATGAACAAGACATTTCAAGACTGAACTTTGCTGATGTTTGTTTACGTCAATACGGGAGAAGTCTCTGGGTTAGGCTAACAACTGGGTTTAGGCCTACAATCAATCCGCTTGTTATCCTAGAAGAAACCTTTGTACCGAGCATAGCTACTGAACTTTCAACACAGAATACAGACATTATTGACGAAAATGCGGCAGGCGGTGCATTACACAAATAACCCATTGTCAATCGTTATCAGTCAATAAAGTCAAATGTGGTCAGTGGTGTTGGCCTGGATTTGGAGAGGGGGGGGGGTACAGTGGTACAATAAAATTTTAAAATTAGATAAGAACTTATTTCGTAATTTTTTTATTAATTTTAGTGACTGTACACGTCCCGTACCCCCACTCTACTGTCAAATTCACAATAGATTCCTTCTAACTATGGTAGTAACTTACACCACCACGGGGGTTAATGAGGAAGGGCGGAAGTTATAACTTATAATCACACCATATTCTGCATAAAAGGAGAACTGTTTTCAGTGACTTCACTGAGTTTTATCATTGCACACGCGTACGCAAAGTTTAATGGAGAATGGTGAAATGAACTCTAGGCGGCCTGCTCCATGTAACGCCGAAAACAAATACAGTGAATAAAATATTCATTGCTGAGATACATGAAGGTTGTACGACAATACATCTCAATTGAATTACAGAATAAAACCCCGATTTAAATTATTTATCGTTTGTCTAGGAAGTTCACAATTTAAGTTCCTCCCCTCTGGTAATTAAGTTATTTTATTCAGTAAATAATGGAAATAACTCTTATTTAAATATTTCTGTACGCATAATTCTAAGCAAACAACTCCTCAATATCGCAACTTCAGATTAGATAGATATTATGGGCTAATCGAAAACCAATATTACATCTTTCAGTCCTTTTAAAGGTCGAATTTCGAGAAATATTAATTACATATCGTAGACAGACATTTGTATCCAATTGAACTGAATATTAAAGATTGTAACACGCAGACACAGTTAAATCTCGACACTTCTTTGAAAAAAAAAATACATTATCAACCTAGAGAGTTCAAATTTAGAAATAATTTGAAATATATTTACAACCATTTACGTCATCATCATCACGAAGCGAAAATGAGCTTTATATCTCGGATGACTGAGCGAGGCGGCGCAACGGTAACACGTTGGAATCGCATTCGGGAGGACTTGGGTATCGAACCAGCCAACCTGATTTCAGATTTCCATGGTTTCCCGAAATCGCTCCAAGCGAATGCTGAGATAGTATCCTAACAAAGACCATGGCCGACTCCTCTCCTAACTTCTGTCATAGTACCAAGTTATGACGTTTTGTGTCACCGTCTCTAATGACCTCACTGTCGATGGACCGTAAAGCCCATTATTTACCTATCTATGTCTCGAATGATTCAAACGATTTCGAGGATGGCAAGCTGTATTATTGTGGACATACGCAATTTGCAATGCTATGTCGTCCCAGATATCTTAGAAAGAGACTGAGAAAGACGAACAACGAAACACGAAAAAAGAGAAAACAAGCCAAGTTGGCTGTAGTCAACACATCCATAAACCAAAACTTCACCTGAAGACGGGAGCAGATGTCAGCTTCCGAAACGTCGTGAATAGTCGACCTTTGGAAATCTACTGTGTTCTTTTGTCTCTTCATCGTTGTGTTGTCTGTGACGTCGTCGTTGTTATCCTGTCTTGTGTACATTATTGTATTCGTTCCAGTATTGCCTGTGCTGTCTTAATTGTGATATCCGGAGTTTTACATATTAGTTTGTTTTGTATTTCGACTTTTATTTTTGGTTGTTTATTATTATTAATTTTGGCCTTTATTTGTTGTTGACTAATTCCTTATGGGATCGTTCATGTTCTGTTGTTTTGGTTTATGGATGTGTTGACTACCGCCAACTCGGCTTGTTTTCTCTTTTTTCGTATTTCGTTGTTCGTCTTCCTTAGTCTCTTTCTAAGATTTCTGGGACGGCATAATATTGCAATGGCGTATGTCCACAATAATAAAGCTTGTCAGTCTGTCCCATTGCATGAAACATTCAAAGACGATATCGAGGATATTTCTAAAACACTTTTCACGTCTATCTCGTTTATGAACCGAAAACAAATTTCAAGTTTTTTTTCCCCGTTAATAGTTGAACCGAGAACCGAGAGCCAGGTATAAATATCAACAGAGGATAATTTAAATTCATTAATTATATTTTCAGTTAGTACAGATTTTCTTTACCTTTAGGGGTGATTGTGGCAACATTTTGAAATAGTATTTTGGGTATTTTCGTAATCAGCACAATCCTTAAGGCAAACTTAAATTCGTGAGTAATCGGTTGCTCGAGTAATTTTTTCTGGTTACGTTGTAAGTTCCCGTGACTGGCATACTCACAAGATTAATGCTAAATAAATTGACGTAAAGACATTTGGACAAAAATGCTGGCTACAAATGTAATTTTAATATTTGTTCAAGTTCGTTAAATAAAATTATAAATTATACCTTTGAGAATACTAAAATTTCTACCTACTGTATATTGTATATTAGGCTAACTATAAAAACTGCTTAAATTCCACCATTTTTCACCTAGAAACTGAACATTTCCCGAACCCGCCGCCTCGGTGACAAAACATTTATGTTAAGATCCTCCCTTTTTTATTTAATTTTTTTTTATGTCCACGACACTTTGTACACCTCCCATCCCCCTTCCCCAAACAAAACAAATACGTTCCAGTGCCACAGCCTGTGGTATACAGGTAACTGTCAGCAGCAGTGTCGTATAAACATTTCAGCAATTCTTTTCTCAAATCAGATAAGTCTAAAGACTTTCTTCAGGCTTCAAGTTCATCAGGTAACTCTGATGGTTCGCCTGTCACTAAATTCAGCGAATTTCTTTTGAATAAATGCTGGCTACAGAAAAACCCTTGGAAAACAACACACTTAATGAAACCTGTTATTAAAAACGCGAGAGAGGTGTTTATGAATTATTTATGTTAAGGCAAGTAATTGCTGCTCAAGAAAAATAAGAAGTCATTAAAAATAAGAAAACGTGCAAAATGTACACAAGATAAAACGCTATTCCCAACATTACTCCATAAAAACCGAAGAGCGGATATTGTGCGATTTTCTGAGAATAATAATTTAAAGATATGAGGAAACTATCATTTTGTGGCATTTATAGCTTTGAATATTGTGTTGACATCAACAAAAAAGACAACATTTTTGTTTATCAAAAATATATCTGTTCTGATTAAACTTGTTTTTCTTGCTTTCTTGAATAGAAATAACGATAACTATAATTCATATTTTAATACAAACATTTCAAAATCTATATGTTTTAATTTCTAAATATCTTAGATAACGTATCCACAAGAAGTTACATATTTTTACCTTAAAACATTGCAAGGAAAAAATAACACGGCCTGGGAGAAATTTAATTTTTTTTTTTTGTAGTTTTCCATAACATCAACGACAATCTTGCACACATCTAATCTCATCAACCAAGGTATTAACATTCGTAAAAATATCATCCTGTATTAAATATGTCACATGATGTAATGCCAAGTAAGACTACGAAGGGATTATATGCTCCAAAATTATTATTTGGTTGTGCTATCATAGAAGAGACACAACCTGACGATACAAAACCAGAAGCTAACAGCATCACTAACGAAATGAGCCAACTATACCATGTGTCGAATCAGTAATTTGTATTAATTTCTCAATGAACCGCCCCACAGCCATCAGCTGGCCAACAGATGGCATGACATAAACGTACTATTGAAATTAAAACATTCACTTTTTTCGTAATTTTATTCTTACTAAGCGTTCCCTTCTTGCTAATGTTTATTTACCAACCTGCAATCTAGTTAACAATATGTTTGTCTGTGCCGTGATTCGAACCTACGATTCATAGATTAATAATTAGGTACGCTAGCGGCAAGACCAAGGTGAACACACAAGCATTATTTGTGTGCGATTCGTTTATAGGAGATTTTTGTATACTCCGATTTTCCACTGAATTCTGTAGTTAAAATAATAGCATTTTACTCTGCATCGATAGATAGATCGTATTAGATTTTTTTTCAAGTAGCCTGTAAAATGTTGTATTATTGTAATATGCTTGTACTTAAATAAATCATTAAAGATACTTCGAACATATACAGCAAGTTACATGAAGAAGATTGCTACACAAACGGCCGGCCGACTGTGTTTACTACACGGAAATGCTAGCATAAAGTTAGGCGTGGGCAATAGGTATATACTACTGCTTACGTAGTCACGAAAATAACTGGACTACCTATAGCCTACAATCATTGCTGGTGTAAAGAATGTGGGACATTACCTATGTGCCAAGATACAGCCATAGTTCCACGGGTATCTAAGATCCACCAATGTGACACAAATGTCTTTCCGAATGCTTCACTTCCTTAAGTCAACCATAGTTGGATCAGCTTAGTAGGGCCATCATTTATCAGAAGCTACACAGCAGCACCAGCAGTAAACCAGCTAACGTTGCTTTAGTCATGGTTATATGGTACGGAACATTAATTGAAATTTCAACAAATGCGAAACTTAAACTACCCGACTGAAAAAGCCATACATTTTAAATTGTCCTTGTTGCTCACAAATGCAAGGGATCAAATTTTACATTAGTACAAATACTTAAACGAATAAAGAAAATCTGGCGTTGTCCATAGGTCTCGTGCCATGCATACAACAAATAAGTGGCATGCCAACACTGGTTAAAACTGTTTGCAAGTGCGTGGCCTTTGCCGAAGCTGGAAAACCACTTCTGGAGCATCTTACACCCACAGCCAACCACAAGTGTCATGTCCATCATTATTCCGTACTCGTGCCATAGTTGACATACCAAATGTCTGGTTGCCAACAATTAGCCATAACAGGGCTATACGAGCTTAGCCGATTGTTT
Organism: Medauroidea extradentata; assembly: GCA_003012365.1. Classification (NCBI taxonomy): domain Eukaryota; kingdom Metazoa; phylum Arthropoda; class Insecta; order Phasmatodea; family Phasmatidae; genus Medauroidea; species Medauroidea extradentata. Next base: position 27,393 of record PNEQ01078331.1, on the reverse strand, counting down.
TCTGGGCCAGCAATGAACCATCAGTGCCATCAGTAAAACCACAGTCGAACCGAATGTACCTTGAAACATGGCATATTTCGATGCCCTTGGTTTTGTACAAGTGTGTAAACTGTGTGAAGGATTTGTACAACTATTTACCTACAGTCACTTATTTAAAGTCTGCAAAGAACATAATTTTCAAGTACACATTATGGCGATGCATGCTGATTATATTACTGTCCCTCCATCATTTGCATTTACATATTGTCTATATCTGGGGCTGATATTTGGCATTGTTAAGTGCGAATGGCAGTGGTACCCCAGCTATTTAGCCATGAATTCGTTGTGTAAAAGACGCAGTAACAAAATTTAAATTTTTAATAAATGGAGGAAAATTCAATTCATTTTCCTTCCTGAACATAAAAAACAGATAATCGAAAAGTCAGCTAAAAAATTTAACCAGAACTTCCTTTGAAACCGTAGTTCAAAGTTGTCTTTACAGTCTCATAGTTATCTTACAAGCCGGAATCTGTAATGAAATTTCACCTGAAAAGTTATTTCATGCAAGTGTTTGAAAGAGTTGGGTTTTGTGTGATAATTTTCTTTTTGCGGGTGACTTTTTTTACTGGAGAAAAATTAACTGTTTTGGTGAATACGGTAGGAATGACGCGCACATGCAGTAGGTCAGACACAGTTAATTTTTTCATGATATTCTTTTTTGTGTCTGCTAAAATGACTTCTTTTTTAATCTGTTCTAAGCACTGACGTTAAACATTTTGAAATAATTTTAGACGGCAATACCACCTTGTATCGTTTGCCAAAATAAAGAACACCCCTTATCCAAACTGACGAAGAGGGTTTTGCCTAACTGCCACATATTGCTTTAAGCGACTTGATAATGTAATCTTATTCCCGTAGCCACCCCTAGTGTTGTTCCAATAACTGATCTCCCCCTTGCATTATTCATGTACAATATCTCACAAGCCATCTTCTTATTTTTCTCCTGTAAGATGAAAGGCAGTGTGCTCAACCGACGTACGCGTACTGAAAGAACCTTCCTTTAATGTTTCACCTGTAATTTTCTCATAAAAAGGAGTATCGTTTTTGAATGAAAAAAAAAAAAAGACTAAAGTGTATATAAATTTTAGGGTTGTAGTAATTTAGAGATTAAATTTAGCTAACTACCATTGTATGAATGGACTAAGCTATCAAAACGTTGGTAATTATTTGAACATTAATTTGGAAATATTTATTTCTAAGCTTCCAAAAAAACCGTTCTCCAAGGCGAAAGCATGTAATAATTTTGAGCCATTTAGTCAAAGGTCTAAATAACTTAATGAAAAAAAAAAATTAGAAAACGGAATGATATTAAGTTGTAGGAAGTTAAAAATACTGTAATTATGCAGCTAATGAAATAGCAGGATCATCAACGTGGGATACTTTGCCCAATGCAGAATAACTTTGCAAACGAGTGGTTGTGCCCTATTGTTGAAAAAATTACATTTAATCCATCCTTTTATCATTAAAAATTTTCTTCTCCAAACGTAAAAAAAAACCGCATTTTGAGTGTGACAAGTTTACCCCGCTAAGAGTCAGTGTAGGGGTAGCCTATGCTTATGGTAACATTGTATTAATGTAGAGTTAAATATTAAGTGTAGCCTATAGGTAAATGAAAACACAAACTCGTACTCAAAACGTGGATTGATTTCTGTTAGAATAGAGTATATCACTTGGCAGAGGAATTACTGCTTGACACGTGACCAACGGCGAGTTTCTTTTAATAATTAGGTTTTTATGTTTATTTAGAAACATAAGTGAATCTCACGGTTTGATTCAAAGTGTAGGATTTTTAATGAGAACTATAATTCAACACTCCTTGGTTAGGGAAGAAATATTGCGGAAAACTGTGCTAATTGGCTACTTTGAGTTGTTTCAGTTTCACGTTCTAGCGTTCACGTAATGTTTATAAAAATATGTAGCAATATGTTGAACATGCTAGTCGTTGTTTTCAGCAACTTGTCCAACTCTCCGCTTCTCCCCCTCTCCTGTACCCGACCCTGTAATAATACCAGGAGAGAACTTACATAACAATTATTGCCATCAATTTGGACATCTGCCAAGTACTGGTGAAAATTCACTTTCCCACCATCAAATGTGCTTTTAAAAACTCACTCGCTGGAGTGGGGTAGGTTATCTCAAGTCATAATACAAGGTTTCGTCGGTCACATACATCTTGAAGAACATCTGTAATGCTATTCAGGGTCTAATAGCGGCGAGAATAAAAATACCTGCATTACACGTTACAATATTTACTTTAAAATATAATATTAGATTCGTTCTTGTTTCTTCGATATTTTGAACCCAGTGCTTTCAGTTTTACATTGTTATGGTTTTGTAATGTCTGTTATTCACATTTTTTCCCGCGCCAAATGGCGACTTTCGTCTTGTAACCACCGCTTTCCCTACCCGAGTTGATAGAGAGGCAGCCAAGTGTTTTTTGAATAGAAGTAAATTTCACCCGGGTTGAATGTCAACTCGAAATTTCGACTGATCTACCCTTACTCTTAGGATTTTTAATAAATGCTAAAGTGACACTTGGGAAAACGCGTACTTTCACGGAGTCACCATACACTCGGCAGCGTTAGATCTGACAGCTCGGGACAAGTGCCAACCAACAGTGAACTTGAAAACGGTACCAAATAAAGAACACGGAATTTCACCAAATCTCCCTATCGCCAATGCCTAATAATCCATCGCGTGCCAGCTGGCTTGCAATTTGTCACAGCTCCATCTTACCAGTGGAACTAATTGTCTTCCAGTCCCGAGGAACCTGGATGGAGGCATGACCTCGTAGCACTAAGGGTGCGTTATACAGCAATTTTCATCACCATGTTTTAATTTTTTATTTGTATCAGGTATTTTTTTTATTTTAGACAGAAAATGTGACAAAATTTGGCTCTAATAAATTTTTTTTAACTCTCATAATTTTCGCGTAATGGCTTGTTAAAGTCAAAATTTACATGTTTCCATTTTAAGGACTACACTAAAACCAAGAGACACACTAAACTGTAAAAAATTACAGAATATAAAGACGACGTGGGATACAATGCCATGTACATAAAAACGAAGAGTACTTTTTTTTTGTATTTAAATAAAAATGTTGACATTTAAAACAATAATTAAAAAAAAACTATAATTTTTAAAAATACGAAAATTTTTTATTTTGTGGTTTAACATAGCTGAATTTGTAGCCTACAACATCGTTATTCACTGTGAACTTTTTCAGTTTGGTAAGTGAGTTGGTTTTAGCGTCGTCCTTAAAATGGAAACGTGCAAATTTTGGCTTTAACGAACCATTACGCAAAAACTATGCGAGATAATGAATTTTTATAACAGAAAAATTTAGTCACATTTTGTGTCTAAAACAAGTGAAGAAATAACTGCTACAAATATAAAAATTAAAGCATGGTGATTAAAATTGTGGTACGCTGCGCTTGTTTGTTTTACAGTGGTTTCGAAAATATTATTTTAACACAAATTAATATATATCTATTAACAATTCATTCTTACAATTTTAAGACATATATCATCGTTTGTATCTGAATTTTTCTGTTGCAATACACCAAACGGATTTTTAGATTTTTGCTCCTGGAATATCACATGTTTTGTAGTCAAAATAAGTCAAAATGAAGCAAAATTTTTTTTCGCTGGCAAACAGTTTATTATTTTAGAAGCGTTCTAGCAAAACCGTGTATCGTATGACTGTACATAGTCTCAAATTTGCTCTAACAATTTGGTAAAAAACATTCGAGTTATTTGCAATTGTTTGAAGTAAATGTAAGATCATGGCCTTAAGTAGAGTCCGCGCATAAAGCTGGATTCACAACCAACTCTTAACGTACGTATATGTAAAAGTAGAAATATTGCGAGTGCATGCAACGATTCTCAAGTTGTGGTTGTGAATCGAGCTTAAAATTAGCGGTAAGAACGCAATACTTTATTTGATGTTAGTAACGGTTTTCAAATACTTCCTCTTTTTGTCAAAAATTATTTTATTTGTTTCGCTCCAAAACTGTTAATTTGCAATAATTTACTACCGACAATCTGCAATAACAAATAAACATGTTTGTGCCCATCTAAGTTCTATGGTGTTAAACCAACCCCCCCCCCCCAAAAAAAAAAACTTTATGTATGTACATGCGTACGTATATAGGTTAAGTGTGGTTATGAATCTGGCTTAAGACCATGATCCATCATTTACAACGCTTTCATGATAGTTGTCTTTTTAATCCGAAACTAGTAGGCCTATATACATATATCGTAAAACTGTTGCACAGTAATCTTAAACAACGGTGTATAGTCCAGTTAATCGTGCAATGATGTATGAACTAATTATCCAAATCTATATAATTTCCGTCTAAACAAATTGGACAACAAAATAAAATAATTTTTAACACAGCTGTACTACAGTTTTTCGATATCTGTTCGCGTATATGAATAAAAATAACTATCGTAAAATCAGTAGATAAGATGTATCATGCCCTTAACAGTTATTTCATCAACTGCCAGCGGTTTATCTCGGGTGACTACCGTTGTTTGCGTACCCAGACCTGGAGGCTAGATGCGTACTTATTGCCACACAGCCGATCGTATCTGCTAGACGGCCTGCCTCCGTCCATGCAGTCGGCAATATGCCGAGGCTTGATTTCCGTAGGGATGAGCCGACCTCCCCTTCTCACGTCCTCGGTACCCCTTCCTTGCCGGAGGACTCGGTAAGATGAAAGGGGGTTGAGATGGAGGTAGGGGGTGTTTGTGACGTGGGGAGTTGCCCTGGGGCCGATTTCAAGCCGCAGCCGAAGAGGGTTTGAACGCGCGTTATGATTAAAAACATGTCGAGGCTTGTCGGAGAATTCCTCGAGTTGGCTTCGGGTAGGGCCATATTCGTACAGCCCGCGTAGGGATTATCAAACCCTTTCGCCTTATCCATTGCCCAGTGAGTTGGCTGAGCGGCCGATGAAGCCGCTTCTTCAGCTCAACATGTGAAAATGAAATTAATTTCTTACAGCTATCTACTTAAAAAAACTATATAGATTTACTAAACAAAATTATACATACGAATAATATTTTTTTAGAAGGCACGCTTTTAATTCAGTACTTTTTATGTAAATTTACTCTAAAGTATTGAATAGTACTACAGAAAGTCCTAAGAACTAAGAACTTAAGCAAGTGCTTGACTGAGATTAGCGGGATTGTTAAATGAAATGAATTTTATTTTTAAAGATGTAGTGCACATTTCATTTACTAACACATTTTTATTTGTATTATGTGTATTTAAGATTGATATAAATTATTATTTTTTTTAGTTAAAGCTCCCTAAAACTTGTTCTATGCCGTGTACAAAATGAAAATTATTCAAATGAATGCGTTTATTATGATAACTGAGGAACTGGGTATTAGTAACCTCTTGAGGTTTATGAATTCAAATTTAAAATTATTTTTGTGTACAGAATGTAAAAAAAACTATAACATAATTTTCTCGCAAAAATGAAACATTTCGGTACAAAACATCGTTTCAGTCTAGGCAATTACCGATACGTAATATTAGTAATATAAGTACCACATGACATTAATAAATAATTTAATTTTTTTTCCTCTTTATTTTTTATAATTCTGAAGCGCGCTTTCTGAAAGTGTGTACGAACTTCTAAAATACTAAGAAGTATCTCAAGAATACAGCTGTAGCTACCAATTTTGTTGCCAGAACTTGTAACTTCAAGCAGTCAACCACAGTGGCCTCTCTATTAGGCACCACATGTGAAGTTTAACTCAATTTATGTTTCCCATGCATCCGTGCCCCTGACGCGTCAACCCATGATTCGTAGAGTCTGAATATAACTTAGCACACTTCAAAGTTCCTGTAAATTAATTTGATTTTTTTTTCAGATGAAATTCGTTACCACAATACTAAAGTGCGCGACGTTTGATATGTTGGTAGAAATTGATATAAATTTGTATAAACTGGTTACAGACAGTAGTTGGTGGCTGAAATAAAGCTGGGACAAAATATGTGCTAGGAACTTTATGTAACTCTTGAAAACAAACTGAGAGATTATAAAATATGTGTATGTAGTATGGTAATTTACACTTAACTAGGGGTTGCTGAACATAAGCTACGAAACCTTTGCGAACTTGTACTGTAGGTATCGTAATCAAAGGCAATAACGTAGGGCTAAATTCGAGAAGATAAATTAAAAACAATCTGCTGTTGAAGAATAAACCTGGGACTGAACATAATCTGCAGCTGAAGATAACTGGACGTTGAATGAGATATTATGTCTACATGGACGGGAACTGTTGACAGAAGGTTAATCTGGTGGATATTCTGGTAACTTAATACAATTAACTAGGATTTATATATCAACTTGATATTGAACCTAAATTAATAATGTTAAACATAAGGTAGTTACAGAATGTAAATTTGGAGCCAAAAATGTTATTTACTGAACACAAAAGAAGAAAATATAAATTCTAGATGGTAATACAACATTATTCTGAAGCATAATGTGTGATCTGGATGTACGTTGATAGCTGAATATAGTAAACCGTGTCCAGACACACGTTAGACCTCAACGCAAGTATCTAGACGTAAACTGTCGCAGTTCAATACACGTTAACGGCTGACGATAACCTGAGAATTAACATTGGTGTAAAGGGTTGCACGTGAACATGACACCAATTGTCTTTAAAACGCCTTTAAAATCTGTATTTGTGACGTGATGATATTTTGTGGGCTGAACACATACAGGAAGAAGAAAAATATTGCAAAAGAGTAAGCTTCACAGGATATAGGGGATAAATTTGAAGTATAAAGGCCAACACATAAATAATGACTGTTTATTAATATCAGCATGTGCTGAGAATAAATAGAGTAGTAGAATAATCTAAATAAAACCAGACACTCAATATAAAGGAAAATAGTACGGTTTGCTGAATACGAATTGCGGAAGCTGAACACAATCTTCATGTTACACGCGAAATGAAATCGGAACACAAGAGTGCAGCTAAGCACTAAATGTTTAATAATGCATATAATTGCTTGAACCTAATTTAGGTAGAATGCAAATTGTTTCTGTACACAACTATCGTAAAAACACATGAATGGTGGTAAGTATTTACTTGAAGCTAGATAAATTTTTTAAGCCTGTAATCAGTCTAAAAATATGTTAATATGATAATTAATGGTAAATTAAAACCGTCGCACATTCAGGAATCTGTTTATAAGCTTAAAGAAGCATAAATCGGGAAGTAACTGACTAACAGAAGATATTTCTAAACACGAACACACATACAAAATGTAAAAAAAAAAAGTACTTTTCAAACTGTGACGCTTTCAAACCGGATGCGACCGGTGTGAAGAAAGGAAGGTATATGTGGATATTTTACTTTACTGAAGGTGCAATTAAATTTTATTTCGGTTGAAACTCCGTTCATAAGTCTATGTAATAGGCCACATGTCGAATACATGTAGAATTTCTCGCGATTTTAAAATCTCTTTTCGTAAATATTTGTTTCAGCTACCTCGCAAGTAGTTAAGCCGTGAAAATAGTTTAGCTAAATCCTCTGAGATAAGTGTATGCATATCTGGAATCATTCTTCTTTCCTTCTTAGTGTGCCATAAGTCTGTATAAGTACGTTTGTTGTTGCTCTACTGTTAAGTTTTGCTGTAATTTGAATGGACTAATTCAGTGGAAGAAAACGCACTTTTATACTACTGAAATAAAGCGAAATAATCAAATTAAATAAATAACTATAACATTGAAACATTTGAGGACACTCTGTACAACGCATGCCGTTAAGGCCTGGCATCAAAACCGGAACAAAGCGTAGGAACATCTTAAACCAGTGAACTGCAGAACAAATGCCTCAGAAACAAATAAGCAAATATTCATTACATAATTTGGTTAGAAGTTATTCGTCAGTGTTTGAACTTCCCATTATACGTAGAACATTTAACAGTTTTATTTGGTTATTTGAGGAGTATTATAACTTCTTATATAGCCAAATAACCTAATAAGCGTGGCAACTGCTTTGTATTAATTTAGTTCAGTCCGACATAAGTTTAGAGTAAAATTTTAATCCGAATTTATCAATTCCACTAAAGGTTAAATCGGGCATTTAAATTTTACTATAAACGCATTGTATAAGTACTAGACATTAACTAACAAACCTCTGAAGTGTGATTAAGCTATGAGAAACTTTAAAAAAGTCAGCTTATTTTATTACAAGTCATTACCACACAAAATTTATTCAGTCCGTTCTAATCACCCTGCGTAGTATTAAAATAAAATGCTTAAGTAACCGCAATAGTTATATAATTCCTAGACTGTAGCTTGGAATATCATATATACATGCAGCACTGTGAAAATTGTGCCATATGTATATACCTATTATTTGTAAGAAGTTGGTGTTCTCGATGAGCATTATCAATGTCTCCCTTATCGTCTCCTTACCCGTGCTGCTCCAACACATAATTTGAACACATGTAGGTACAATATAAGCATGTGGGCAGTAAGTCCTAACGTCTCGTCGATAGAGGTAATAAGTGATGAAAATATTTATTCGGACAGACATGAGACAAAAATTTAAGCTGTCATGGCCTATAGCTAGAAACCAACCAAGCATTCTCCTGGAGTGGTTTCGGGAAACCATGAAAAACTGAAATCAGGATGGCCGGACTGTCCTCCCGAATTCGAGTGTGTTTTAATGCCACTGTACCACATTTATAGGAGGTGGCCACAAATACGCATTTATGGTCAGCAGGAGGAAACGTGTGAATATTAATATTTAAGGCAAGGAGTTAGTTCTCTTTGGCCAAACTCGATGGAATTCTCATTAAAATCAATAACGCTTAGATTTAAATCACGGAAATGCAAGTTAATTGCTGGGTTTTGTGTTATAAAATGTGTAATTCAGTTAAGCATAATTATTTTTACAAAATTATTAATCGTATTTTAAATTTAGTGACTTCAAAAATTTCACACCAGGATATTCGAAAACATTGAAAACATCACGGGCATTAAAACAGTGTTTCTAAATTCCGCCAACACAGCTAACAATACATGTTTCCACTGTAAACAATTCAATTACAGTATGCAGAATGATATTGAAATCGGTAAGAGTCGTACGTTCCCGACCGAATTTCGAGCAATAAAACGCCAGATTAATATCTTAAGACCCTGTACTGTACGTAATTGTAAAATTCCATCGATTTCATTCTGATTCAAAATATAAGTCTACGTATGATTTACTTTAAAATATGACAGTAGAAGCGTAGTTAAATATCTCGCCTTATACTACGCACATATTGTATATAAAAAGTAGATCGAAATAATGAAACACGTAGAATAATGTAGGTTAGGCTAAATTTATAACTAATAAATGTCTCCAGCCATTCAACGAAAACGAATACGTACCTAGTGGCAAATAACTATAAAAATGTGAACATAATTAAATGGATCCAAGCAGGGAGAAACAAAGTACAAGTTACTGGAACTGCGACGTTGAAGTTCGAAGTTTTTCTGTTTGTAAGTAAACCCTGCGTAAATCGCTTTTGTGGCACTTTATTTTTTTACATTTGTTATTTTCCTGGAATATATTTCGGGCTGTATCCGTCTGCTTGGAATTATAGTAACAAAATAACTTTCTTCATGGTTTGGTTTCATCCCCCTTGATTCCGTATAACTGAAAAATTCAACACCTCTCTAAAGATACATTTTCAGTAATTTGTCTTATTCCTCATTCAAGATACAATATTGACAAAAATTCAGCATAATAGCTTGAACATCCTCTAAGTCCTATAATTCCAGCAGCACGGCGGAAACAACGTGAGACAGACAACGCCTTGCATATAAAATCAGCGGAGCCCTAGGTGTGCCCTACACTATCAAACTTGTCGCAACTTCACTGTTCAGCTATTAACGTGCAAAATCGAGATTAAAAACTACAAAAGACTTCTACGTATGTCTCTTTTTTAACGGACACGTTATTATTTTCTTAATACGCCATTTCCAATTGCGTCTTAAAGCCGATGGCCTTAGGAAGTAAAACTAGGGCTATTAGACAAGGGTGAGCATGCAGTAGTTCGCTATTGCCTTCCACAGGGATGGGACTGAAGGGGCATATACAACACACAGTCCTGAACACAGGAAGGTGGCATTTAAATTTCCTCCTCCCCGGCCGGGAATCGAACACGGGACAATTCGACCACTAGCCAGGAGCTCTAACCACCTGAGCCAAGCGGTCGGACGAAAAGTTATACCTTAGTCTAAAAAATAGTTTTGTACGTAACTGCCCTTCGTCCACGATCAGACAGTTCTTATACCTTAAGAGCTTGTTCCTTAGTTTTTTTCAGACTGGTGCCAATAACTCAAATATACTTTAATCAAATGTTTTGAAAATAATTTGAGACAATGTGCAGTCACACGATGCACGATATTGTTGATGCGTTTTTTTTTAATAATGTACCATTAGTCAGTAAAAATTTTTTGCTTCTTTTTAGTTTATTTTTATGACAGAAAAAAACCGTGGTATTTTGGGTGACTAAATCTAAAAAACCGTTCAGTACATTGCTACAGAAAAATCCAGCTACAAATTATGGTATATTAGTGTTAAAACTGTGGTGCAAAATTTTGATATGAGTATTAGGTAGCAATTAAAAAAACATTTTCGAAATCACAGCAAAACTAAGGAACAAGTCCTTAACACAATATGATACTCAGTAAGATACGGAATGGGTAGATACACGCAAGCGAAAAAGCACAAAAATAACTAAAGAACACAGAAAACAAGTGGAAATAAGGGCAACCAGAACATACAAATTACTGAGACGAGTACGCGGTTGTTTTCGTCGTAAAAGATTCTAATGACTTGTTTGTTTTTATTTAATCTAATTTCCTGATGGGGGTTTTGTGTTATAATTTTACTAGTGTATGTTGTAAGTACATAATAACTTGCCTGGTTTTCCTCTAGTGTTGTTCCATATTACTCTTGGCCTGCTTGGCGAACTGCTGTAATAATGCCTGCTCACAATATTTATTTCACATAGGCCTAATTAAAACTGATATGTGACCCTTATGACTATAAAGTCTACGGCGAAGATCGTTAAAAAATTCCGTAAATTCACAAAACATAACAGAGAAGTACTGTAACTGTAACTTCCACTTTTTTTTGTTTACGGAATTTTGTCCGTATTGCCAGTTTACGGATGCTTGACAGTAACTATCTATAATTCCACTGATATATGGCTGTAAAATTTTAAAACATATCTCACTGAGTGTCTTGAAAAATTACTTGTAATATGATCCCTATGAATCCTATAGTTAATGTGCATGCACACTGGTGCGAAACGAAGAGACAAGACAACCTAAGAGAAGCGAAGCGCTGCTTCCTGGCTGTTCTCGCTTTTCCGCGAAGAAAAGATACGCAGAGCGACGAGCAATACAGCCAAGGACTCGTATCGCGCTAGGGTAGAACAATCTCGTAAGTGGGTGGCCGAAGTGTTCCGAGGAGACCACATAGTTTCTTCTGCAACCCAACCACTGCGTCGAAGAGAAGCGAGGCGGCATGCACTCGACACTAGCTTCGCTTGCCTTCCAGACTATTTGAGCGGCATACACATCTTCTATACTCCTCGATTTGTCTATCCTGCAGTGGGCGGCCATGCATGTCACTACATTGAACTGATAACAGCTGGAAAAAAAATCGTACCTCTTCTCTGCGTTTGGCCCACTGGGTATGCACCTTTGAAATCATATATTCGTATAGAGTAAAATCTTTTTCTCATAATTGTACTGATGAAGTTCTGCAATATTACTTTGTCTCTTATAAAGTTTGATTTTTACCACTGAACGGAAGTCGCTCATTGGCTATTTGGTTATTGTGCTGCAATGGTTAGTGTGTCTGCCTAATCTTAAGGCTAGATTCGAATTCCAGCGAATTCGAGAAATTTTTCAGGTTACTAAAAATTACGTCAAAATCTCACGGATTTATTGCAAAGAAGAATATTTGAACATTTTGGAATACGGAGTGCCAGTAATTTAAAAAGAAGTAAATTTTTGTGAGAGAAATTGATTGTCCGTAATTTTAAGGAAGGTTTTGTTATAAATAAATAAATAAATCTAAGTGTCCGTGATTTTACGAAGACTTCTGGATAATTATTTACCTGTACTTTTCAATAATTTCACGGTAAAGTTTTCTAACAGTGTAATAAAAACACATATTTATGATTTGTTTGTGAAACAGGTGTTTTTCAGTAAAACAAACATAAAAGCACGGAGTACTTTTCCTGATAAATTGATCATTTTACTGAAAGTTTATATACAAGAAATATCATTCGAGTAGAAATGGAGAGAGAATTTTTCGAGTGCTGTTTACATACTTCCTTAATTCAAAGTAACAACCAATATCTGTGAATACTAGTAATAAGGCATTAAAATTAAATGATTTTTGGAACAAGAGGAAATATTTTATGTTTCAAAACACCTGGAAATATAACCAATAATTTATTATACATGTATTATAAACGTATAAAAAAAATCAATGGTTATCGGAGTGTTATGAAGGTCTTTATTTTTCAAATTAAAGTGTGTTAGCTCATCGAAGTGTTTAGTAACTGTTAATGCAACTGAAATGATAAAACATCAAGTCGTTTCATGAGATAATCTGCAAGAAAAAACTGCGATAATTAATTATTATTGACACGTAACCATGGAATGATCATCAGAAAACTAAGAAACAGTAAAGGAATTTTCTAGCTGTTCCGATGTTCTGCTCGCGGGAAATAGCCCTTACCTAAAACCAGCATATTACTGTATTAATTTAATCTGCACTGTCGTACCAAACTGTAATTTCTACTAATCTTAATGATCTGTGTAGTGTACGTGGAATATCATCAGAAGAATAAGTGGTGACATTTTATTAGTTAAAGAATTAGTTTTACTGTTATTTTAATCAATAAAATTAATATTGTCCTTTTGTTGCTTCAAACGAAATGAATGATCACAAGCATAACGGATTTACAGCAAACTGGTCAGTAAGTCGGAGACTTTTTGAGATGCATGGCATTATTGAGAGAGAGTTATGATTGATATTATTCTAGAAACGTTGACTACATACAGATTTAAACTTTCTTATATTTTAAACGTTGAAATCTGATGTTAAGTATCAACAAAATATGAATTTTTTCCTACATGAATTTTGAGCATTTGGAAGGAAAATCCTTGTATATTTCTTTGTAACATTGCTTTCTAATTCTCCAACCCTAAGTAAAACCTTGTCTCAGATTTATTTGAGACAAAAATATCTTGAACGTTCTGTGACTTATCTTTTAAGTTATAGGAGACAGTAAGCTCTAAATACGTGGAAGAAAACAACATATTTTCCTGTAAAATACGATTGTTTACTTTCAAAGTTAGGAACGCTATAAATTTTAATAAATTGTACTCTTGCCACACATTTGATTATAAATAGCTACTACGTAAACACAACGTTGTGAAGGTAGCCTACAACGAATTCAAAATATGTTGCAGTATCTGTGTTCAATATTTTAATCGATTAAAAAGCGGGAGTGTTGTTCAGCATTAAAAAAGTGTAGCCTATTTAAGTTTTGTGAAAAAATTGTGTCCTCTTCAAAGAACACGCACGTAGGAGAGGAATTCAAGCACTAATACTCACTTAACGATAGGCGAGTTCGTACTTCTGTTAATGACTATACGAACAATCATATTTTAACAGTTTGTTTGACATGTTTACAGGTTCTGTTTTCTTAACCGAGTTTAAAATATCACCAGTTCCACCGCAGCATGATCTCTCACATTTTCTGGGTTTCTCCAACCAGCCAAGTTCTTTAATTTATGTATTATTTACAATCAAACGTAAAGGATTTTCGTTATCTAGTATATGAACATCCAATACAGTATCTCAGTTACAGCTATTTGAACCAAAATCACTAGAAATTTCTCGTGTTATGATAAAATGTTTAGAGCGAATGACCGAAATACTCAGTCGAGCATGAAATCTGAACTACTCATCAAAATTCAATGGGACTTTTTACCGAGCAGAAATGTTATTCGTTGACGTTTGTTTTGCAACATCAGTAGTAGTATGCTTCGTATTTGAATTAAACAATTTAAAACTCTTGCAGGAAGACAAGGGTTCGACTTCACAAAGTCTAAATTGTTAAACTGTAATTTTTGCATTCAACAATATTTACAGTTGAAACATCAAGAGATTGTTATATTAAAATAAAATACAGACAATTTAATTTTAAAATAAAACCTTTATGTCCCAAAATCCTTCGTGCAGAGGTTTGTGAATGGTAATAAGTTTTTCATATAAAAATGCGGTTTTTTAGTTCGAGTGTTACATTCCTCTTACTAATTTATACCGATAACTATAAAAATAAAAGTTTGTCACTTTTATATGGTTTCAAGCGCTTATTTCCTAAAGAGGATTTTAATTTGTTTTACTTGAAAGCAAAGCATATTAATGACTAGTACTGTATAAATAGGCGTCCACTAATACAATATCTACTCGATGAAAAAAAAGTCCGATCGAATTGTGGTGAGTAGTTTAGATTTGATCTTCGATTAAGTATTCCTGTCATTCGCACGGCATCTCGCATATTTCCATTCCCATTAAAGTACTCATATAAACAAATGCCAGTAATATTTCTGTTTATAAAAATTCACCATGTAGTTCTCTGAATATAGTGGATGGTATGTTTAACTGACATTTGTGTTTATATAAGCGTGTAGCACATTCACCTGAACTAACTGCGTATCACGACAATGTGGGACCGAACGGCACGGAATCGATTTCCTGTTGATGTGAAGGCCACACGCACACAATACATCCTTCCAGCTTACAATAAATTGCAACAATATTCTTCCAAAATTGCAGTCACATGTGCGAGAGCTGCGCAGGGTTAAAATGACTATATATACTTCTCATAAAGCAAACACTTTCAGCGCTTCCGCAGCATGTTTCGTTAAAAATGTTAAACAGTTGCTTTGTATGCTTCATAATAAACCCGATTTTTTATAATTTACCAAAATGATATATATTAGATCTGTATAAGGAAAGTGGTATGAAGAATTTTCCTTGAGAGCCCACACCATAACCTTTTTTTTTAATTTTACAAAAAAAAATATTTGGAAATAATTTTCCAATTTTAATTTAATTTTGTTGATTTTTCAGTCTTGCAGTAGTATTTGCAAATATACAAATATATATATATATATATATATATATATATATATATATATTAAATTGTATAGTTACAAATAAATTCTTGTACATTTTATATTTGTTGGAAGTGACAAATAAAAATGTTTGGCAATAATTTTTTGTACAATAGCAAAAAATAATTGTAAAATGTGACCGCCCTTCAAGGGTTATTTTGCTTCACACCAAACAATCTGCTTATAAAATATATCCACTAGATCCGACAAGTATTTGTAGAAGTTTGACCACTTTGATGACCTGCGACATTCTTATTGTAGTGCCTAGAATGATAAATTATTTGAAATTAGTCTACGAGTTTTTTCTTGTAATAGTACGACATTTTTTTAATGTTTACGAGACAGATTTTTAAACTTTAGTATTAGAGTTTCAAGGGCGTGCTACGGAAAAGGGATGGAAGAAGGGAATATTACGATAAATTTCCCCTCTTGAATTACCTGACATTTCAATGAGAATCTTAAAGTTATATGTTAGTAGTATATCTTAAACAAACATAACTGTATTAACTCCACGCAAACCAAAACAGTATTATTCTGTGTCTGTGTGTGTGTATGTATATATATATATATATATATATATATATATATAAATGAAAGCTGACTGATTGACTGACTGACTGACTGACTGACATATCAAACTGCAGCCCAAACCACTGGACCTAGAATTGTGAAATTTTTTGTGGGTGTTCCCTTCAGGTCGTAGGCGAGCACTAAGAAAGGATTTTTCGAAATTCGACCTATAAGGGGGTGAAAAGTGATGAAATGTGTTTCCGAAGAAACGTCGATAGAACTCAAACCCGACGGCCAATCGTGGTGATTTTTACTTAAGTATAACACTCGTAAAAATGCATATGTGCCAATTTAAAGATTTTTCGAAGTTCAACTTTTAAGGGGTTGAAAAGACCTTAAACGTGTTTCCAATCAACTATCGATATCTATCGAACCCTTCGCGATAGAGTGTTGATATCCACTTCAAAATATTGCTTACGTAGATACCCAAAAAGAAGTTTTAGGTATTTTTGAAATTCGACCCCCAGGCAGTAAAAAGGGGCAAAATGTGTTTTTTATGAATCGTCTATATCTTTGAAACACAATTGGCTATTGTCGTGATTTTAACTTTAATTGGTTACTTTTACAAATGTCTATGAGAGGACTCAAAATCGTTTCGAAATTCTTTATTTAAATGGGTGAAAATACGTGAAATGTGTTTTCGATTATCCTTCCATATCTATCGAATCAATCGAGATATCGAAGTACTCTTTGCTTTAAATTGGTGCTTTTGTAAATATCCCAAGTACCATTTAAAATATATTTTCCGAATTCGGCCCTAAATTGGTTAAAAATGGGGTAATATGAGTTTTCGACTTACATTCGATACATATCGATTCCATAGTTTTTTATATAGAGACGTGATTTTTGTTTAGGATTGATGCTTACTCAAATACCTAAAAAGTAATTTTAGGAATTTTCAAAATTCGCCATCTAAGAACGTGAAAAGGGGTGAAAAGTGGTGAAAAGCGTTTTCAATTAATCGTCGATATATCTTGAACCCAGCGGGCTAATGTTGTGTTTTTTACGTCCACGAGATACCAATAAAGTATTCTAAAACGTGATTCAAGGGTTTTTCGAAATTTACTCTCTTAAGTAGTGAAAAGACCTTGAACGTGTTTTAGATAAATCCTCAATATCTATCGAACCCGTCGAGATACACAATTAATTTTTGCTTCAGGGCGATGATTACAGAAATTATCGCAAAACGGTTTTCAGATTTTTCGAAATTCGATTTCTTAATACTGTGCAGGGGTGATATGTGTTTTTTAGTGAATGATCGATTTTGATTCGACTGAACGGGCTAGCGATGTGATTTACACTTCAGTTGGATACTTATACAAATGTCTAAGATGTAAATTTAAAATATTTCGAAATTAGAAACCCAAAAGGGTGAAAAAGCACAAAATTAGTTTTCCATCAACCCACGATATCTATCTAACCAGTAGCGATATTGAGGCGTCGTTCGCGTCAGAGTGATGCTTACGTAAATATTTAAAAAAATATGTATGTAATTTTTTTTCTTTATAAGAAACGTGATTATTAAGAATAAAACTTAGTTGGTCAATAATCAAGGCAGACGATCCGAAAAGCAGGAACGAGCAGCGAGAAACAACTTATACAGAAGTTTCACTATAGTAACCTATCGAGACGTGGTGTTGTACAACCTCTATGAGCCCAGGACACAGATATTTTATTTTTCTTTCAATAAATGTTATTTTCATGAATTATTTCGACGTTACGTGACGCAGTTGTTTGTCACTCAGGTCTAAATTCCGGTTGGTTCTGGGCTCGAATTCCGTTCAAAGCTGCGTGCAAATGTTCAATTCTGACACACAAAAACTACAAGGCAGATCGAATTAGCGCAATTTACATGTAGTCTTTAAAAGGGGTAAAATTGCAGTTCGCTTTCCACTTAGGTTCCTCTACAATATCAGCTGACATATCGTCGGTGTACTGACAAAAGTGACTAAGTCGTAAATGCTATTTCGTTTAAAAACAGTATTAAATTGTAGATATTAACAAAAATGTGGTACAGTATGTTACTATACTGTGACACAACGGTACGGTACCAAACGACGAATAGACTTTAAACTTGGGCAATTGGTCGTGAACAACATATACATATTCCTAGCATTTTTATAATTTTATCTCATTTTAACTTTATCACTTTTGGCAGTAAACCGACGATATATCATCTCACTAATCACATTTTTGGGGCTCCAAATACGTTTCCGCGAAACCTTTACACTCTGAAACTTTGTAATGTCAATAAAGTTAAAGTGAATATTTTGAAAATATATAATTTAGGGCACCGTCACCAATGGTTGTGCACAGGGTAAACAGATGTTTCTCATTCGATTAACCTCTTACCTTAGGTGTCTGTAACTACCCCACAACGTCAAATAGGCAGGGCTATAAATAAGGCCCAGGTGAAGTCGCTGTTAGTGGCAGGGTCAAACTTAAGACTGCTTTTCTCGTGGACAGCTATAGCTACTTATCCTGCTGCAGAATTAGTTCAACTAGCCGCTTGGACATTCTAACACTTGATGACTGAAGTACCGATTTTGTGTACAAAGAGGTTTTTCAATAAAAGTAAATATTATCAGTAGAGATGATGGTTTATCGCGGAAAAACTTGACTATTTGCTAGGCTTCAACATACGTTCAACTTATCAAAAGGTTACTGGCTTTTCCTTGTACGTGGAGCAACTGCCCTATTTGATTGAGCCAATAAGAATGCCGCTATTTTAATATTTAATGCATGTTATTGGTCTGCAGACAGCTACGTTGTGTCAGTGTTTTCAAGGCTATGTTGACACAAAACATTTTCGCAATATAACATCATCTCTAATTATCAGTTACGAATAATACTCGCGAGCAAAGTCGCGGGGGACTGCTAGTATATATATAAGGAAGTGCCCCACTCACTGACTGACTGACTCATTCATTCATTCATCATCAACGCCCAGCCCAAACCACTGGACCTAGAAACGTGAAATTTTAAGGGAAGTTTCCCCTTGTGGCGTAGGCGCGCACTAAGAAAGTAAATATTGAAATTCGGCTATTAAGGTGGTGAAACGGGGTGAAATGTTTTTTTTGCAAATCTTTGATATTTCTCGAACTCGACGGGCTATCGTCGTCTTATTCACTTCGTTAGGTCGCAAATACAAATGTCTAGAAACAAATTTCAGGATTTTTCGAAATTTTTATATTAAGGAGGTGAAAAGCCGTTTAATTCGTTCACAGTAAATCCTCTCCTCCTCTTAAACCACTTGAGATATCGAAGTGATTTATTGTTTAATATGAAGCTTACGCAAATACCTAAAAAGCAATTTCAGGATTTTTCAAAATTCGTTTTTGAAAGCCGGTAAAAAAATAAAACAGTTTTTTGATTAATCAGTCGTATCACTTAAACCGTTAGAAATATCGAGGTGGCTTTTGTCTTATAATGAAACATAAGTAAATACCTAAAAAGAAATTTAACGATTTTTGGAAATTCGTCCATGAAAGCCTATAAAAAATAAAACGTGTTTAAGAATAATCTTTCGTAACACCTGAAATAGTTCAAAATTTGTTTCCTTTTTATTTCTCGCTTATAGTTAAACCTCTTTGGACTATAGCCTGTACACGCGAAATAACTCTCATGGCCTGTCTTGAATAATTTGCAGTTAAGTCTGTGGAGTTGCGGGTTTTTTTTTTTTTGCCAACCCACCATAAATCAAATCTCTTTGGACTGTGGCCCGTACATACGAAAGTATTATTACGGCCTGCCTTTAAGTATTCACTCGGGTATTGTACAAAGTTTGTGGTGTGGGAGGGGTGGGGTTACGGGTTCGTATCCTGTGCAAGTCTTTGCGATGGGACATGACATGACATCATACGAGCATATTGCGTGCGCTCTTTTCACTCAGCTAAGACAATTTATAGTTCACTGTTATTGAGTACGCTAACTGTTAAATGCCTGCATCACATATTTTATCCAGAGTTACTGTTTGTATTACATAATTTCACGCGGGCAAAGCCGCGGCCGGGTAGCTATTTTGTAGAGAAATAAAGATGAATTAAAAACAAAGATGTTCTGCAATTAAAGTACCCTCAGCGTAGTGGACTGGATAAAGCTGTTTGTATTTGTTGTTATAAAGAAATATAGAGAATATAGTAACACCATCAATTAATACGTTATTAAAATTTAGTTACTCTTTTCTGTAGTACACGCGGGCGAAGCCGCAAAAGGACAGCTAGTATATATATATATATATATATATATATATATATATATATATATATATATATATATATATATATATATATATATACATATATATAGTACAAATCCCATTCTAAAAAAGTACTTGCTGCGCCCCTGAGGAGAGGGACGGTAAATGTTCAACGTATAAATTTGACAAGGCAGTTATTTATGTTACGCACAAAAAAATACACAAAAACTATAAAGAATAGCTTTGCGCCACCCGTGTATCATGTAAGGTATCCCGGGGTAAAATGGACCCTTTTAATGGTTTTTTGCATTTAAGGTAACATAATTGGGAAAAGTTTACTCTCTAATACGTATTTTAACTAATAAAACTGTTGATGATGTTACGACGAACCTAATTTACACTAACTATGTAACATATATGTATGTTAAAATATTTTAGTAAATATTGTTAAGTGTCTATATTACCCCATAGGTGGGGTAAAATGGCCACATTACATTTAAGGCTGAGTAAATCATCATATATATTTTGACATGCGCACTCATCACAAATAAAGTCGTACATTATCTTCCCATAAACACCAGCACATATTTCGTGGAACTACATATTACAGCCTGGACATTTAATCCATAGTTTTCCTTCTTATCGTCGTAAAAGTTTCCGTCTCATTTTCCACCGGTGTTCTGCTCCGGCAGACTTTTTTTTTGCTTTTTTTGCTGTTTGACTCCGCTTGGAGAGAGTCCGTGGATTGTTACAATTATTTGTGACTTGCACGCTACTGATACTTGTTTACCGTTCCCTTGCTTCGACATGATTTCTTTAGGCATTTTGTTACTTTTTATTGGACAGTCTGTCTTCTTTTTTCTTTCACGACACGTATTCGCGCCATTTACATATGTTCTTTCTTTTCTGATAACTTCCCAGCTTGCTTAGCTCGTTTTTTGCCGTCATTTTACCTGTCCCAGTTTTCTTCACACAAAGTCTCATTGGTTTTCATGACCAGAGAATGTTCGATGGAACTCTGTAAACTGAGTTCCGTGTTACCACTATTTTTTATGCATTTTGTCAATAACCCATGTGTCCTCTACCTCAGCACCAATGTCACTTATAATTATTTTCTAAAGTTCATTATGTTTCTGACAAGTACTTTGGTTATCTGGATCATCTTGGTCTTCCATGTCCTCATGTGTAGCAGTGTTGAATGGCCTGTCGATATGTTCATTTAGTTGAGGCTCCGTGATTGGAGCAAAGCATTCTTCTGGAAACGAATTTTGGCAAAAGGGGCAGTTCCCTATGGCTCTAAACCCGGTGACTGTAATGTGGATTGTTGCTGCTTGCAGATATGCTGAAAAATCATCTCTAGTAAGAGCTCTCCCAGGATGACTTCTCATAAACTTTGGGACCGCGGTTGTCGAGGGTCGGGCCCCTCGCCCCCCACCAAGGCGATCCGGGCTCGATTCCCGGCGGGGTCGGTCCCCGGATTTTCGCATGTGGGAACCGTGCCGGATGATGCCGCTGGTCGGCGGGTTTTCTCGGAGATCTCCCGTTTCCCCCGCCCATTCATTCCGGCGCTACTCCATACTCACATCATATCACCCTTCACCAGCGCTGAAGACCTCGATGTTAAGCGCTGACCAAAACCTATTCACTCACTCACTCATAAACTTTCTGCAGTTTTCTCTATAAAAACTCTTGAGTAGCTTCAAAATTGTTCTATCTAATGGCTGTGTCCAATGGGCAGTGTGTGGAGTGTAGTGTGCTTATATCTTAATTTAAAATCCTACGTGAGATTTTTAGATTCATAAACATTTTCGGCTGGACGGAACAGTTCCAATAGTTTAAAGTGATTTATTTTTTCCTTGCCACATACATTAAATATAATTTAGTGGTGTATAATAATGATTCCATTAAATAATTAAAATGTCCTTATAAATGTTTGAATATTACGTTAGTAAATAATTCGTATTTTTCTTGCATTTAATTTGGTATCACAAATAGCTTTACGAGTGTTGGGAACATTTTTCTAATTAATCTGTTAATTAATTTAATAATACTTGGCTGTCGTTATCGCAAAGAAATTTTAAACTGTAAATCGCTTTTGAGACCGAGCTTCAATGCCATTTAGCACTTAGACATAGTTTTCTGTGTATAAACTAGCCTCTTCTTAACTTTAGACGATTATTTTATATTTATACTCTTGGGCCGACATTGATCGTCACATCTAAAAAAAAAAAAAAAAAAAAAAAAAATGGTGAATGCTGCTACTGATTGGTAGTTTTCTGAGAGCACTGTTTGTTTCCACGCCGTTTTCTTCCATCGCTGCCATCGCTGCCCCAATACCACGACACTTCAACCACACTGGCGCTGAAGATCTTGGCTGAAATGCATTACTTTAATTTATCACTCTAACTAAAAGTAGGCTATGTGTGCGTAGGTCTATAGGCCGTAGTTCTCACAGTAATTTCGAACCTGTTTATACGTGTGTATTGATTACCTATCATGCGGAAGACTAAAATAAAATGCATTTTACTTTAGCAGTACAAAATTTGCTATTTGAGGGTAGGAGTAGGAGGTAAAGTTGCCATTACGGGATATTATGGCCACGGGGTAAAATGGCTATTCCCGGGCATTATGACCACTTATGTGCAATGATTCCAAAACACTCTATTATAAAATATATGCATACAGATATAACACCAACTATGTATATTTTCTTATTTTGTACAAAACAAACAATGTGTATCAAATAATTGTCAGAAGAGAGCTAGTGCAAAACAGATATTATAGGCTTGTATAAACTTACATCTCTCTCTTAACTATTCATAGCAGAAATACAGTGCAATAATAGTTGTCTGCCACATACACGCACTACGATAAACCGAACGTCACCAGCTAGCTGCAACCTAATGCACAATTTTAACCTAACCCTGCACTTTGCGCTCACGGACAGACAGCCACTGGTGCAGCTGCGCCAACTGTAGAAAAATCAAATTCGCTTTAGTGGCCGTTTTGCCCGAGTTGCCATCTAACCCCGGCCTAACTTATTTCGTTTAAATAAATTTCGTCTCAGGTTGTACTGTACGCATTGTACAGTGTGTCTGCTGCAGCCCCATGTGTAGAGACCTGAAAAAAATCGCGTTTTCATTTTGGCACAAGCTAGAATTCCAACAACTGTATGTTTGCATCACTTTCGCAATTGACCTTTGACTTATTTGACACCTTCTGGAAGTCTCTGAGCCCATAATAGACGTGTAACTAATACACGCCTATATCACTTTAACAGCAAGCTGCTAATGAGCACCTGCTGTCTGCTTCATTTTTAAAAATATTCTTGCAGTCTAGCCTAAAGGTCAGTGAACCCGCGCAATTTTCCGGCTCTATTCACTTATGCCCAATTGTCTCAGTGGTCTGTGGTTCACGCGCTTGCACCAAAAATCTGTTGATGAAATTGTAAGAAACTTCTAAAGACCTGAAAAAAATTTGCTATTATCTGGTGACACAGGTCTTCTCAATAGGCGGCCCGTGGGCCAGATGCGGCCGGCAGAGAGATTTCTACTGGCCCGCCATCAAAATGTCAGAAATCAGCGAAAATGTTTTGTTATAATAATTTAAAGGCTATTTCTTAATAGTTATAGTTAGGTCAATGTAATCTCTGCGTATGACAATGATTTATGTTAGACTAACATTAAGTTCAATTAAAAGATTCCGTACAATGCCTATGATTATTGACTGCATTTTTTTTTGTTGACTTTTGGCCCCCGAGTGTTTTTGGTAGTTGTAAAATTGAAGCGAGTTGCCCGAATGTACAGTTAATTGAGAAGTCCTGAGTGGAATATACTGATCTGTATGTAACAGTGTACAGCCGGTGATTATAATGGCACGAGCCTATATACAGTATTCAAAATTAAAAAAAAAGTCATATTTTTTACTCTGTAGAAGAATTATTTGATTTTTTGTTGGATTAACAACCCAAGCTACTGTTCACCTAATGGCTGGTTTCTCATTATATCTGAGCTTGTATTTAATTTGTCGTTTGCGTGAAATTTATACATGTTTAACTGGAATGATATCATACTTGAATGTAGATATTTATTTTAGGTATGTTTCTGTAATTTAATTGTAAGTATATGTGACTTACTTGTGTTTGCAAATTGTATGACAAAATTTCATCCCTGGAGTTGTACTCCTATACGGAATCTAAGTGTTGCTAATAAAACAACAAATAACAATGAGATGTAACATGCAATGAAGACTTACGATGGAAAAGTGACAGAATGCGTAGGGTGGTGTAAACAGGAGTATCCCGAGAAATCCCGCAGAACTAGGCCAATTTAACTAACACATTGCCCGCGTGCAAAAAGTCAGCGTTCGAACACATTGAGAGTCGAACTTGCATCGCCTTGGTCGGAGGCAAGCGCTCTGGATTTGACTCATAGACTTTTTTAGTTGAAAGGAACTTTACGTTGCTGCAATAAATACTTATTCTGAAACTGATTTTTTTTGAGCTCCTACATAATAATTTCACCTCATAAAATCAAATATATATTTCTCTTCTCACGATGGAAAATTGCATAGGTTTTTCCATAATTTTATTAGTAGAGCTGCTAGTGTGTAGTATGATAAAAGTAATAACGTAGGGAAAACTGTTCGATTTTTCAGTTTCCGTTAGGCACGGCCGATTTCAAACGAATTTCAGTAAAGCTCCGTTTTACTATAATTCAGCTAAAGAGATTTAAAAAAGAAATAAAAAATGTTGTGTTCAACCCTTTTCTTAATATTAATTAACACATATTCGTTGTAATTCCGCCGAAGTTTTCATATCCACACATAAATTGTATTGTTTTATTTTACAATGGTAAACTTGTATGAACATTAATGATAGTTTGTGTTGCATATGTAGTTTGTTATTTTTGTACGTCAGCAGTTCAGATGTTATTTGTTAGTTATTTGTTACCTTAACGCGAGAATGTTAAGTTCTATAATAGCATTTCCGACTGCTGAGTAAGTAAACCAAGGTAAACACGGCCTCTGTAGTGACGAGACTCGTCACAGTCGAGAGTTATCCGGGTCTGTTATCAGCCTGGTCGGGTAGATATTTTGCAACCAGGGTGTAACTGTGTGTCCTTCTCGCCCGCAGGCACCCCACCGACGTGTGATTAATGAATCTCTCTCACCCAACTCCCTTTCCAACCCCACCTCACCCCCTGCCCTTACCCCTCCCGCGTCCTCCAGAGGCTGTCCTCGTATCCCTACCAGCTACTCCGCGAGTCACCATTGTGCCAAAAACACACCAGTTTTCTGCCCTCGCGAGGAAGTCTTCGGCGGGCGGTTTCTTCGCCACCGAGCGCAGCTGAAACGTCTTACACCCCCCAACTTCACCCTCCGCAGCCTTCCTCCGTTTCCCTCCTCACCTCAGTAGGTTTTAGAATTCCAGACTCCTTGAAGTTTTACAGATCTGTGAGAAAATATTCTGGACCAACGTCGAGAATCTGTGAGTCAGGAATCTACCTTCAACATTTTTTCCGTTCGGTGTTATGTCGAACAGCAGGCCCTGTAAATAAAATCATAATTTCACTTCACTTGCTCTAACCTTGTGAACGATACATAATTTCACTTAATTTCGCTGAAAAATTACGGTACGCTGTAGCAGATTCTCGTCTGGGGCTTAGAAATAGCTACTGCTGATAATAAAAACCAACGCCGTCAATAATTGCACACATATCTGCGCATGCTAAGCAATGTCTGCAGCCGTAAGAATTTAGTGGTTAATGTGTAATTTTTTCGTAGCTCACGCGTTGTTTCGTGAACTAAAAACGACTTGGCGCCTGTGAAGAAGAGTGTTCAGCATGAAGACACATTTTGTGGTCATCTGTACCTTTATTCCTGTGTCAAAGTTGACTGACTCTCGAGAAATCAGTCTGTATAAGCGGGTGTAGGCCTACATTATTTAGAAATTTAGGAACGTTTGGGTACTAGATTAGGCATGTGTGTTTAAGCGTTCAAATGCGTTAAATAACGTTGTATAAGCCATCCAAGAACAACTTAAATGCTAACAAAACCCTACATATAATGTATCAAAATAAAATACTTTCCGCAATATAACGATTTACGTTTCAATCTGTGTACGTCACTCGCAACACAGCAGATAACCCACGTTCATTTCAACCTGAGGTCGTGGAATTGAATCTAAGTCGGTTATGTTTCTCTGCATTGTTAAATTAAATAATTTTTCTGCAATGTGATGAAATATTAGCTTACATTACAAATAATGGCATTTTAGATCATACTTTCGTTTGAGCGTGTAATCAACAAAACTTGCCTCACATACAAGGGCATAATTGTATTTTATTTTTAATTCTTTGCCGTGAAATGTAAACATATGCAAACAACCATTTCATTTAGACTATTTACGTCTCACAACAAACCTATTATTTTATACATATAAACACATACATATACATAAGCTCTAAAACAGTGTTGCAGTTAGTATTGGACATGAAAAATTACCACTTGTACAGAAATAATGTTTCAGTGAAAACTTCAAACATTGTTGTTACAGTTTATTTATTTGAGTATTTTTTTGTAATAGGGTAAAATTTGAATATTTGGTATAAGTAACGGCGTCACTTCATTACTTTCTTCTCAGTTACTTTGTTCGTGGAGAAAGTAATGTTTACATAACTAATTTTCGAGTTAAATTTTCTATTCTGATTGTTAGGTTTCATTGTTCGTATTCTAATCGGTCTTAATTATTTTAGCAAAGAAATAAAGTTAAAACTGAGTTTTATTATTGGAACATATAATGTGTTGAATGAATTTAGTTGACTGTATTTATGGAGACGATAATTGATCTACTGCTGTTCTCATGTGGCTGACTCAATTTGAGATACTTTTAACTTTGATGGACCAAAGCAGAATTTTGGCTTATCCGGAAATAAATTCCATACATTTGAAAACAATAGATAGTTTGTTTACATCGGAAAATTTAAATACGATGGTCATGTTTCGATTCGTATAAAGGAATAAAGAGAGAGAGATACAATACAATTGAACGAAGTTTGTAAACACACATAGAAATTTGTGCGTGGATATGTAATTTTACCAAAGAAGAAATGTTTATAATCCCTCGGATTAGGTACATTAATATTGAAACTGTAACATACCACGATATCTCGTGGAGATTACAGTATGTAAATGAGAGTCCATGTTGGGGACGTTAAGACATTTATGCACATATTAGTAATTTTAGTAACTCGGTAAAACCCTGGCATGTTATTTTAAGGTAGTAAGATTTAAGTGTATTTATTATGCTGTTGTAATGTATATTGTGTTAAGTATAATGTAAACATA
>PNEQ01078317.1:0-61054 GCA_003012365.1 Medauroidea extradentata | reverse complement strand
AGCGAGACCGGGGAGGAACACTTAGTCTGACTCTAGCAGTGGTCGCGAGAGCTTTGCCTGTAAGTAGCGCGCTGTGTAACACAACGTAATGTAGCAGTGTTTACATGTAAATAAATACATTATCACGGCCGCGGTTGTTTCATTCACTGTAGCCCACTTGTCCGCTCACATAGTTAGTGGTCCACACCCGAGACCACAGGCCTGACAACTTCTTCATCTCCGGCAATGTAGTGGAAAACTCCAAGCGACTTATTTGTAACTGAAATATTCTTTTCTGTCGTTCTCAACCCAATGTCTTCGCAGCTCCATCAAATACACGATATCTTGGTCTCCCTTCGAACGTATTCTCTCTCTTCTAATAAAAATATCTCCTTCCTCAGTCCAAACGTTCCAAAACAAACTTCCGTTTTTTCTTCATGCCGTTGTTTCGCCTCCGTCTCGCTAATTCTCAAAGCACACCTAGCTTTGGAATCGATTCTGGCCCTTAACCTGGTCACTATTCTGATCAGATCATAAAACGCTACGTCTGAAGTAGTGAGAAACCTTGGAAACCATATTTCCACAGATAGTACAATAATATACAGTCATAAAAACAAAGCACAAATGTTTATAAAACACCATGGTTCGGTGTGTCTATGCCCAAAGATAAGTACAAAATATATGTGAACTGGCCTGCAAACAACCACTAAAATGACTTAATACGATATCTGTAGTATAGATCGAATCCTATATTACAGACACCCCGGCCAGTCGTATGAAAATTCATTCCCGGTGGTATAAATTTATCATTACGACGACCTGAAATCTAACTTTACTCAGATCTCAAATACCATTACCTTAAATTGTAACTACATTCATATTACTCTGAATACTCAACTCAAAATTAATATACAATCGAATCCATTTAACGTATTACCTTCATAATTAGCATTAATAAATATTCTTATGGTATTAATTCAACTTGCATAAAAGCCTTAACTTGCACAACGCCGAAGTGCCTTATACAACTATTTAAACAAACATTTCATCATAGAATAGTTTCAACCCACTTAACATGGACATTTGTCGTCAGAGTTCCTTTCATTATTTCTGAAGTACCAAACAAAAATTAAAATCTTTGGTCTTGTAAACCACTAAAGTCTATTGGCAGTCTCTTGTAATTATCCTCAACTTATTGAACTAAATTCTAAGTTTTCAACAACAATGAAAGTGTAACTTTCAGTTACGCAAATCAATATCTTGCAAAAAAATTGTTCCAGGAGATCTCTCCAAAGTAATAAATTTCAGCCAAAATGTTGCTTCGCAATTCAGTAGTCACTACGTCGCACGACTTGTAGTGTCCAAGCAGTACAACTATGTCTGCCCCTGATAAAACAACCTGCGTTACGTAGGTGACGTCAACGTACCATGCCACTCAGGCACGGCTACTGTCTTCCTTGGCGGGCTGCTCACAACCAGCGCCAAAGCACAAACGCCGCCGTAACAGCGCTCACTTCTGAGGAGTAGTCCCGTGACATTAATTCACCACAGAGGAAAAAATATGTGTGTCTGTGTTCTATGGTCAACTACGTGTTGTAAACAGTTCGTGTTACAACAAAAATTTTCGTTAGTTGTTTGACAGACATGTTTATCATTTCCATGTCCTCATCTCAGCCCCGCACACACTTCACTAACTTAACTGTAGGCCTCGATACTGTCAGCCGCTCTCGCTTTCTTCATTGATGTTACTCGACTGGTCGCCAGCCTGGCATTCTCATGGTCACGACACTAAACATGAAATGTGCTGTTCTAGAGTAACTGTATATTTACATGGGGAGACCGAATCTGCACCATGCAGAAAAAAGTGTTCTTCCTTGTGGGCCAGTTTAGCATGAAATGAAGTTAAATGAGGTGAAATAAAAAATACCTGCTAGTAATGATAACCTCCAGTACTCAAAATTAGTAATATCCGCTCTTCCGTCTGCATTAATAACCCAGTTCCGGCGTCTTCTCTGAGGTCTTCGTTCTCAAAAAAAAATATATATATCCATGCGACGACATAAATTCAATTCTTGTAGGACATAAAATATTCTTCACATACCCAAATCGCAATTGTCCAGGGCTCTCAAATCCATAGGTAACATGTCAGCAATAAATTGCTTCACAATAACAAATAAAAAACATCACAATACATATATTCGCAAATAAATCCAAATTAAGTCTTCACACACAGTTCTATACACAACGACGCTGTAATAGAGTTCTTTGACTTCTCTTTGACTGGCGGTTCAAACATAAATCCAAATCAATCGTGAAGTGCGACAAAATGGCGTGAGTGCATAATTAGCAACGCGGCTCTTCGTCCGGCGCTAACAAATCTACTGGGCATGAACTCTTCCAGGACAAAACTCACTCTGACGCCTGCAACTTAGGCAAATTCGCCTCACAATTTACCAACACAGTACACCATGTACATTCGTATACCACCAAATTTCGTCGTCAAAATTCCAGTAACTTTGGTGTGACCGTCGACTTAACGTTCATGCTGCTTGAAATTATTCTTCGTTACTTACGTACTTACGTAATTGCGTGATGTTGTATCTTCCCTTTAACATGTTATTGTCGGGATTTACCAGTTCGTAACAATTGTTTCTGATGATTTTTGACTCTTTATACGGACCTGAATAGAGCAAAAATAATCTTTTCGTCACCCCGGCCCAAAATTGTGATATCGGGTGTGTCCTCACAAGTACCAGGTCGTCTGTATTTAACTGACACATTTTTTACCTTTAGCAGTACTTCGGGCGCCTCTTCGCCACAGTTACTAAACGGCTATCCACTAACCTGCGGATCTCTGCTTTCAAATCAATTTCATCCATGGTTCCGTCTGCGTTGTCCGGTACATACCGAGGAATCGTCATAGAGTCGAATACCTCCGATCGTCGTCGTGTCAGTACTTCTAACGGTGTAAAACGAGTCGAGACATGTACGGTATATGGCATCAGCAGTTCGACTAACGATAATTTCTCTCGCCAATTTTGCTGGTTGTTATGGCAGTGGATTCGTATTATAGTTCCCAGGGTTCGCATCCGACGTTCTACCACACTGGAT
Organism: Medauroidea extradentata; assembly: GCA_003012365.1. Classification (NCBI taxonomy): domain Eukaryota; kingdom Metazoa; phylum Arthropoda; class Insecta; order Phasmatodea; family Phasmatidae; genus Medauroidea; species Medauroidea extradentata. The sequence goes on along the minus strand of PNEQ01078317.1, from coordinate 57,964 downwards.
TGCGGGTGATATACTGAAGTCGTAGTCGGCTTGATCTTCAGCGACTGGAGTCCTTCTTGCCACGTCTTCCCAGTGAACTGCGTACCATTGTCCGACACTATGCATGTTGGTACACCGACGTCCTTTATGAAACGCTTTACTTTAGCCAGTAACGTCTTCGCATTCGCATTTACAATGGCGTATAGCTTCGTGAACATTGAGTAGACATCCATAACTACGAAAATATATTTCACCCCGGCTTTCGACTGGGGTAAAGGTCCAAATAGATCGACGATACCACCTCTAATGGATGCTTGGGAATTATTGCCTGCATTTCTCCTTGCAAATGTTCCTTAGAGTGTTTCGCCTTTTGGCATAGATCGCAAGCTGAAATTAGTCTTGACACAATCTTCTGCATCTTAGGACAGAAAAATTGCCTTCGCAGTGTGTCGCAAACCTTATTTATGCCGGCTTGACTCAAAAACGCGTGTGTCCTCAGTGCTAGTTCTTTTAACAGATCTTCAGTAATCACGGGTTTCCAATCCTCTTCAAATATATCCCGCTTTGCGGAGTGATGGTACAAAATGTCCTCATCATCTATACAATAGAGAATCCTGAACTTCTTCGGAGCATCGCCTGACCTTAGCTTATTTAGGATCTTCTTGCATCGCTCGTCCTTTCCCTGCTCAGACTTCAGTCTGTCTATTAAGTCTTTAATATCCGGGTGTTCTGCCACATTCTTCAGCTGCTGTTGCGCCACTAGAAACTCATTGGAAGCTTTCTTAACTTTGGTGAAATGCGCATATCCGTCGGGAACTCGGCTCAAATAATCCGCGACGATATTTTCTCGTCCACTTATATAATTTAATTCAACGTCGTACTCCTGCAGTAACAATGCCCATCTCGTTAGCCGGCCGCCAAAAACTTTTCCAACTTTGAGGCAGGTCAGAGCTTGGTGATCTGTAATAAGTTTGACTTTCTCACCTAACAGCAAGTCGCGATACTTATTTAACGTCCAGATTATAGCTAAGGCTTCTCGCTCAGTTACTGTGTAGTTCCGTTCCGCCTTATTTAAAGTGCGACTGGCCATAGCCACGGTCTTCTCTACTCCATCGTCGTCCACTTGGCTTAGCTGTGCCCCTAGAGCATAGGCAGACGCGTCCGTATATAGCAAATATTATCGGCCAATAATAGGATGGTACATAACTAACTCTTCAAGGAACAAAGTTTTTACTTCTGAGAATGCTTTCTCTTGTTCTAATCACCAGTTCCACGTCACTCCTTTTTTCAGCAAGGAGAACAAAGGTATCGATAACTCTGCCAACTTACTTGAATAATTGCGGTAAAATCCTACAACCCCGAGGAAAGCTCGCAGTTGTTTAGTGTTGGCAGGCCTCGGAAACTCTCGTATTGCTTGCAACTTATCCGGCGCAGTATGTATGCCTTCAGGTGTAAGGACGTGTCCGATAAACTGTACTTCCTTATGGCAGAAATTCGCTTTACTTAGATTTATAGTCATGCCAGCGGCGGATAATTTTGTAATCACAACATCCAGATGTCGTATATGTTCCTCAAAATATTTTGACGTAATTAATATATCATCGACATAGGCACGGGCGAAACCTTTACATTCTTCCCCCAAGGTTAAATCAATGCAGCGAGTAAATTCAGCAACTGCATTACATATGACGAAAGGCATTACCTGGAAGCAGTATTGGCGGTTGTCAAACAGGAACGCAGTATACGGACGGCTTTCTTCCGTTAGCTTAATCAGCCAATAACCAGCGGTTAAAACTATTGTGCTCATGAACTTTACACCTGAATAGAGCCTCAAAATATTGCTAATTCTAACAGGACATTCTCTATCCAGAACGGAAACCTTGTTCAGCCCACGGGCGTCTAAGCACATTCTGACGGACCCATCTTTCTTCCTCACGCAGACCATTGGATTGCTGAACGGACTTGGCTCTCTGTTCACTACTCCCCAGTCCAACATCTGCTGAAGAAATACCCCGGCCACAGATAGGTACTTCTTGGGTATCGGGTAGGATTTTCTATGGAAAACTTCGCCTTCTTTAATCCTAATACGTGCAGAATACAGGGTGTTTAATCCTGGTTTGTCCGAAAAATGTTCACGATGTTTGAGTAATAGTAATCTTAACTTGTGTTGTTGCATAGCTGTCAGGTTATCTGTTTCGTAGACGACGGTACCTATGTCTTCGCTGGACGCGATCCAGTCGCAACGTTCACTTGCATTTACAGAATAAATCGGAATTTCTTTCTGGAGCAAACCAACCAATTTGTCCGTAAAATGCCATTCTTCTGGACACGTCGTTCTTGTCACCTCTGGAGTAGACACTAACCACCCACCAAAATTGTAAATGATATTATATTTGGTGAGAAAATCTGCGCCCAAAATAACCAGTTTAGTCAAACCTTTGACTATTAAAACGGCGGCTTCTTTCAATTCTCCTAGGCCACATATTTGTAAAATTGTTTCTCTGTTTATCATGGGGCTAGATTTAGATGTTGCGCCAATGACTTTAATTCTTGGAACTGACAATATTCTTAATTTTACGCCTGCCCACAATAGGTGTTCGACTGCTTCGTCAGAAAGGCAGGAAATTTCTGATCCGCTATCTAATAACGTTGGCAACTCTTCCCCATAGATATATAGTTTTAGCTCTGGACAAAGTACTTCGCATTTATTTTCCTCGCTGTACTCGGAGTCGCTACTGCCAGTAAGAATTGTGTTTATTCCCAACCAGCTAGTATCGTTTATCTTTGGTGCGTACTTAAAATCGTCCGCCATTTCGAGTACATTATCAACATCGCGACTGTGAAACATAGTTTTTACACCTTGGGTTTCTCTATGAATCTCTATGCTTACGCTGCTCGTACATGTCTCCTTTTCTGCTGACTCGTTTACGATGGACGACCGGAGATCTTCTTCGCCAGCCGACTTTAGTTTAACCTTTTCATTTTCGGCGAAGACGACCGTGACCTCCTGCCCATGCCATCGTCGCCCTCAAATTCCGGCGCGCTGGGATTTAACGGAGAGTTCCAATCGAAATATCCCTCGATATGACCGTTTATCATGGACCCTGACGACCGATGTTTCTTTTCGTCGGAGGAAGTTCCTTTCATACCGCGGTCTTAATGTCCACGTCACTTTCCAGGCACCTAAATCTCGATCTGGACCGACGCCCCTCACTCGAACGATGTCCTCGTTCGCTGGAACTGTGTCTGCTGTCGTTCCGACGGTACTGCCGCGATTTTCTGTGATACCAAGCCCCTTTCTTGTCATCTTGACTTCTGTGTCGGTACCCGGACTCGTCGTCGGACTTGTAGCCCTTGGACTTACAGATCAAGTTCACTTCTCGTTCACGTTCGTCGCGCTCCTTACGACGGAACTTGTCATTTCCCTGGTACCCCGCATTTCCGAACTGCTTGTCTTTGCGATATTCCCATTGGCTTTGTCGCTGCTGTCGCTCGAGCTTATCCAACATAATAAGTTGCTCGCGGAATTCATTTAGTGGGAGGATGTATTACCCACTAAAGCGACCTGGTACGATGGTGGCATCTGCGTCGTTAACATTATAATCAGCTCTGTTTCCGTCATCTCTGGCGTGAGATGATGGCTACGCTTGTACATTGTGCTGATGTGCTCATCAACCCTTTTATTGCATTTGGGGTCGTACTTTACAGCGTGTAACATCGCGTGTACTAAACCTTGTGCACGCGGCCCCCAAAATTGCTTAGAAAATTTTTTTTCTGAAATTCTGAGTACGATATTTTACTGGCTCTTTCCACATCCCAACAGTAACTTGCAGTGCCCTTGAACGAGAAACTTACATAGTTTAATTTTTCGTGCTCGCTTAAATTAAACGTGTCCGCATATTCGTCGTACCGTTTTAAGGTCATGGGGTTTTCGTTCTCCAGGTTAGAAAACCTAGGTGTTGACTTTCCTAGTTGTTATACAGGGTGGTGTAGAACTGCTGCTAGATTTACCACATGGTTCAACTCGTTTCTTCATGGTACAGTACTATCAAAATGTGCATGCTGACCTGGCTTGTCATGAATGTGTGGTTCATGAGCAGAATTCGTACTCAGTTGCACATGGTCGAGTAGACAATCCATGTTTTTGGGCAAGGTAGGCTGTTCGTTGCATGCAATAAACCCGCTGCAACTCACACTGTCTACACATGACGGAATTTTTAATTGTTCAAATTTTCTAACTAAGTCACGTTCTAACTTGCGTGACCATTCCGTCAGTTCCTCTTTGGTGGCTTTCCGCAATTTCGAAAACTCTGCTTGGCTAGCTTGAATGACGTTTTCGATCTCCTCGCGCTTGATATAAACGTGTTTTGTTATGTCCTGAATATATTGTTCCATTTCCTCAAACATAGCATTAGTTTGGCGGACGAAGTTCGTAATAAGTCCACGTATTTTTAACGAGTCGGTCGCTTTTCTCTAAGCGTTCATTCAGGTCGCGCTTATAGAGTTTACACTCTGACTGTTGATGTTGCAACTGGGCCGCAAAAATAATCTTTAATTCGGTTTGTAACTTAGACTGCGAGTCTTGCATTTGTGCAGTGAAATTAGACTGCGAGTCTTGCAACTGTGCAGTGAAACTAGACTGCGAGTCTTGCAATTGTGCAGTGAAACTAGACTGCGAGTCTTGCAATTGTGCACTGAAACTAGACTGCAGCTCAGACTGACTGTTCAAAAGACTATTCTGAATACTGCCCTGCATATTCTGCATCATCTGCATTAGAGTTTGCAGTGTGATAGGCTCTACAGTTTGATAAAGAGGAGTGGTGTTCGTCTCGCGAGTTAACTCGTCACTATCGGCAGTGTACTGCACTATCACGTCTTCTATTATTTCCTCTACGTGTGCCATGTCAATTTATCGTTTATCTTATGGATTACACCGACTTCGTGCTATTCTCTATGCCAAATAAGCTTGTAGAACAACGATTTGTTGTCCTCTATGCCTACTGAATGTTCTACTAAGCTGTCGGTCTTCTGGCGGATATTACTCACTTCACTGGAGGTTAAAATGAGTTCCGTTAACTTTAATACCTAATTGGCTAACCACGTTGGTGCCAAAAATTCCTCCCCAGCCTCTGTAATATAAAAGTGCCTGGCTATTAACAGGCGAGGAAAAATCATGTTAAATATGTTAACGTAAATCCAAGGTAACCTCATACATTCCATATGTGGTCGGCTAGCGAAACTCAGTAGGTACCTCGGCACACTATTTGCGTGCCAGTGACTTGAGCACACCCTCCCCCTGGAAATCAAAAACTGATAATTTAGAATATAAGTTATTAAATTTCAAATTAGATAATGTTGATGACGTCAGCGTGAGGATAAGAATATGGTATATGATTTCCAAGTGTTAGATACCAGGATTACTTAGAATGAAAAAAATAAGCGACTTAAAATTAAGGACAATGTCCATCAAATACATGATATCTTGGTCTCCGTTCGAACGTATTCTCTCTCTTCTAATAAAAATTTTCTCCTTCCTCAGTCCAAACGTTCCAAAACAAACTTCCGTTTTTCTTCACGCCGTTGTTTCGCCTCCGTCTTGCTAATTCTCGTAGCACACCTAGTTTTGGAATCGATTCTGGCCCTTAACCTGGTCACTATTCTGATCAAATCATAAAACGCTACATCTTAAGTAGTTAGAAACCTTGGAAACCATATTTCCTCAGATAGTACTATAACATACAGTCATAAAAACAAAGCACAAATGTTTATATAACATCATGGTTCGGTGTGTCTATGGCCAAAGATAAATACAAAATATATGTGAACTGGCCTGCAAACAACCACTAAAATGACTTAATACAATATCTGTAGTATAGATCGAATCCTATACTACAGTATGTCAGTAAATTATTTTGAGGACTGTAAGGGCTGTCCGTGTCAAATTTTTATGAATTATTCAAAAATAATTTTTCGGTTATATGTTATGATCTATTTTACAAAAATTAGCAGTGATTTCCCTTACTTGCTGAGTGTTATTTCCACAGTCTGAAAAAACGGAATTACAAAGGCCTAGTAAATTTGTGAATATTAACTTATTCTGATGTTGAGTGAATGGAAGATTAATACGTATTTAGAAATAAACATCAGCTCCTATATGGAACCCAATAAGTTTGTCGTATAGGTGTATCTTATTATGTGAAATTTTTCATTCCAAATTGGTTTTTGTAAATTATAAATAATCTGACTCAATCATTAATGCCCGGCAATTCATTGTGAGGTAAATGGTACATTGTTGGTCTCACGTTTAGCAATAATTAAAGAACCAAAAAATTAAGATTCACTCGGAGGATGAGCCAAAGTAATGTCCCGGGAAGCCCCTCTGGGGCATAATGACAGCCTTTTGTATTTCAGTTTCAAAATGCCTATACACTTGTAGGAGCTTTTAAGCACGTATTTGTACATGTCGCGGGAACAAACTCATCTCAATACCCGGGTTATTATTAGTTTGTCGTTAGTCATCGAAACGAATTTGTATATAATTGCGGTCATACGCCATTGCAGTGAAATTTCGTCCCAGAAATCCGCAAGATAGAGGACGACAGTAAAATAAATAAAAAAACCAAGGCTAGTCTGCCACATAGACCTGTATGAACAAAAAATCCATAAGGAATTATGTCAATTAAAAAAATGAAAAAAAGGCAACAACAAAACTATATATCCGAATTGAATGAGCACATGAAAAGCAATATGAAAAACTGAGGACACCACAATTGCTTTCGTTGCCTTAGTTTATTGTTCTCAATTACATCACTTGTGGATTTCAGGAACGAAATTGCCCTGTAGTGGTGTATGTCTACAATTCTACATATATTGCATTCACTCCCATTGTAAATAAATTCAAATACGAAGTCATTGATACATGTTGATATCAAATTTTTTATTCGATCGTGTACAAAAAGTGTCATGTGAAGGAAAGGTGTTTTCCGTGACGTTATGTTGGCGGTCGTTCGAGCAAGTTCGGGACTTAGATTACCTCTGCAGTACGTCAACGTAACAGAATAAATGCTGCTACTACTGCTAGACTATACTTACATGTGTTTCGGGTAGAAAAAGTTAAATGAGTTCCTCATTGAAAAATAAATGGTCTGTGGTTACACATGTATATTGTTTATTGGGCATAACCTATTATTCCGAACACATTTGCATGTAACAGTGTAAGACAGGTCATCGTTGCAATTGTGGGGGAAAAGAATAGCTATAGCTCTGCGTTGGTGGAAAGTGGAATAGCTGTTCAGTCAGTCAGCAGCAGCGTCAGAGAGTAGACGTGTTTACGTCGCGCGCTCGTGAAATAGTTCAAATTTTTAAATCCTGACAAGTTTTTGAAATTTTCTTACTCGTAATCAGTTACATAGCAACTTTATTTAACAATGGCCGACGAGTGTGGTAAATGTCTTACGTGCCTGGAAGCAGCAAATGTGAAGGAAATAGTGAAGTGCTCGGGAGTTTGTGGACGGTATTTTCATGTACAGTGCACCTCTCTTAAAACAGCAGAATATCTCCGGAAACTTGGGATCAAAAAAGACTCGTGGGAGTGTGAAAATTGCAAAGCATTAAAAGTGAGTAGTTTGGAGCCGGTGGTAGATTGGAAACGGTTGATGGAGCAAGTATCTGAAATACACAAACAATTACCGGGTTTGCAAAAAGCAATTCAAATGATAGTCTTTAGAAAATAATGTTAAATGTATTTAAGAGAAATTTGAGGAGTTTCGGGTAACAACTAAACCGATTCAAGAAAAAATTAGAATATTCAAAAAGAAAACATAGCTTTAAAGAAAACAGTAGATGAGCTGGAAGAAAGAGTAAATGAACTGGAACAACACAGCCGTAACTTGAACATTGAAATAGTGTGTAGCGGTGGTAAGTGAAATTGCGAAGTCTGTAGGAATATCGATATGCGAAAAAGACATTCAAGTAGCGCACAGGGTGCCTAGTAGTAGAAGAGACCAGCCTAGACCGATAATAGCGCAGCTAGACAGGCAAGAGATCATTGGCTACAGAAATTCAAAGAAAACAAGTCACTTTTAGCTTCTGAAATAAATACTAAATTCCCTGCCATTAGAATGTTCATAAACAAACATCTTACTGCTTATAATAAAACTCTTCTTTGGAAAACCGAGAAGTTTGCAAGAGAAAATTCTTTCAAATTTGTGTCGGTTCGTGATGCAAAAATCTTCGTTAGGAAAGAAGAAGGAAAATCAGCTACTAGAATCAGACGTGCAATCGATTTTCAAAAACTGGCTGTAGTAAGTGCCACCAGTTAAACACCGTAGTTATGTTACATCGTAAATGGGTGAGTTTTTACGAACATTACCGGATGATATTTTTACGCTGGACTGTCTAGAGACTTCAGACTCAAACATTAACTTTTTAATAAAGGCTTCAGTGTGTTACATTTAAATATTAGAAGCAAAAGCAAAAACTTTAATGAATTTCTTATTTTCTACCGGATATCACAGTCAAATTTAATGTTATAGTCTTAACAGAAACGTGGCTTAGCGAACATAGTTCACTATACTCTATCGCTGGCTGCAACTCCTACTACTTCAGCAAACACACTGTCAACAGAATCGATGGTGTAGCAGTCTTTGTTCGGCGTGAGCTAACTGCTGATGTAGAGGAGACCGTCCTCGCGGAAGCAGCCTGCTTGCGTGTAAATGTTGTGGCTGTGCAAACTGACAATCCAGTCTATCGTGTGTCACTTTTAACAATATACAGATCTCCGTCTGAATGTTTAGAAACCTTCTTGAAATCGTTAGATAGTGTATTTTCTGAATTAAATGATAAACATTTAATTATCACAGGGGATAAATATATTAATATTCGTTCAGATAGTTTTGATAAATACACTAAAAAATACTTTCATATACTTGCTAAACATGGATTAGTATCTTGCATAAATAATTATACTCATATAACAGCATATTCTAACACTTGTATTGACCATTAATTTGTAAAAATCTGAAATACTGACGAAGTTTTTGCAACTGTATTACATACAAGTATAAATGACCATTTTGCAATTGCTGTTAGTTACAAAGTTAATTGTCCGAAGTTCTATACAAACTATAAGACTTATTCAAAAATTAATAGAAAAATTATCTGATATAATTTCAAGTGAAACCTGGGAATGTGTTACGGATGAACAAAATGTAGATACAGCCACAAATAAGTTTTTAAATAAACTTGATAATTTAATAAATAAAGCAAGTTTTCAAACTGTCACGAAACAAATGACATCTAAGTGATTAAAACCATGGATTGCAATAGGATTATTTAAGTCTATCAGAACAAGAGACAAAATGAAACAAAATCTAAATAAGCAACCTTTTAATACATTGCTTAAGAATTCTTACTGTAGTTACAGAAATAGATTAACTTTATTAATACGTATAGCTAAAGATACTTATTACAGAACTAAAATAGCTGAAGCACAAAATAATCCAAAGGAAATATGGAAAATTATTAATGACGTCTCAGAATGTAAAAAAGAAAATGTTGAGAAAAAAACTCTAATAAATGACGGAAATGTAATAAATGCAGCCGTAAAAGCTGAGGAGGCCGCTAATGCGTTAAATACATACTTTACAAATGTAGGGAATAATATGGCTTCAGCGATATCAAAAAATACTTCTCAACATGTTGTTACGAATAATTATGTAAACTCAAAATTATATTGTAGAACCAGTCACTGACTCTGATATAATTACAAATATATCTGAAATGAGAAACTCCAATACTGTAGGTCCTGACAAGATAACTACAACATTATTAAACGATAATAAATATAAATTGTGCAATCCTATTGCACATATCGTAAACTTAAGTCTAAGACTTGGGATATTTCCTCAACGTTTGAAGAAAGCAGTCGTTTTGCCTTTGCATAAGGGTGGGGATTTGACTTCTGTCACAAATTACAGACCAATTTCTATTTGAAGTAATGTACCAAAAATTCTAGAAGATAGAAAAGTGTGTCAAAAATATTAATGGTTTTCTTAGAGAAAAACAAAATAATATCTAAAAATCAATTCGGTTTCAGAAAAGGTTTAAGTACAAATGATGCATTGACTAAATTATCAAACTTTGTCCATGATGCAATCGAAAATAACAAAACCTATCTATGTGTCACTGTTGATCTTGCTAAAGCATTTGATACAGTATCACATTCAATATTATTGGAAAAAATTGAAAAAAATTGGAATAAGGGGGTTGGCCAACAGATGGTTTAACAGTTACTTAGAAAATATAATACAATGTGTTAAAGTAAACAATAAGCTTGGAAACTCAATGAGAATAAATACAGGAGTCACGCAAGGAAGTATTCTTGGTCCAATTCTGTTTTTGATTTATATAAATGATTTGTGCAACATAGATATAAATGGTCAACTAATATCTTATGCAGTTGATACTGTGATTCTTTTTTCATCTGGTTCATGGACAACATTTTTAATATAGCTAACGAAGAGTTAATTAAAGTGAAATCTATATAAGATAAAAACTTGCTCTCTCTTAATGTAACTAAAACAAAGTGCATATCATTTTCTGCAAACAAATCTGATCAACCAAAGAATAACCAAGAACTCAATATACATAACTGTAGTCAATTAAATGCAAACAGTAAATGTAACGTCATAGAACGAGTAGAGGAAACAAAGCATTTGGGTGTTATGTTAGATTGTAATTTAAAATGGGACAGGCATGTTTCTTACTTAACTAAAAAAATTCGTAAAACAATATATAAATTTGTGGAACTTAGATCTGTTTTATTAATTGACTACATAAGAATTGTTTACGTAGCCATTATTCAATCTGTTCTGATGTACGATATATTAGCATGAGGATGTATGAGCAAAACGGCAATCAAGCCACTAATTTTAATACAAAAGTTATTTTACGAACTGTGTTTAGGAAGACTTTTAACCGACCATCAAAAGAACTTTTCAGTCGTTTGAGATTATTCAATATCAGAAAATTGTATATTAGAACCATATTAGTCAATTTCTTGAACAAAAAGTTACCAGTTCAGTATTTATCTCATATATATCTTACTCGATATAATTTAAACCAAAATTTACCAATTCTCCTAGTTCACAAAACAATTTCTCAATGATCATCCACATTCTTGCTTTCAAAAATTGTAGCAATTCTTCCCGAAAATAAAAAAAAATAAAAATACAAATAAAAAAATATATTGATCGATGGCTAAATAACTTAACTGATGATGAGTTGTCTTTAATATTTAAGTAGTAGTTTTACTGTAGTTCATTATTTTCACATTCTTTATATTTCAAATTGTTAAATACAATCTTCATCCATCAAAAACTTATTTTTTTTTTGTATTTCATGCAGCATTCAATTTTTGTTCTCAAATTAATTTATACCAGATGACAAGTTTTAATACATTATCAACCGCAGCTACAGAAAATAATTTGTCTAGTAGGACACACACACAAGCTGTGCTTATGTGAGTGTGATGTCTTCCATTATATAAAAAGTATTTATGTAAAGTGCTGTAATCGGCATACGTAAATAAATTATTATTTTATTTTTATTTTATTTTTTTCCGTAAATTAGGGCGTTATGCTAAATACTTTTTTACAATAGTTGTGCAATTATTTCTCATGTGTTATATGTTGCGCTTATCATTACGAACACAGGGGAAATTGTAATATTTGAATTAAAGATACGTACGATAGATTATTTATACATAGTTTTTCTTTTTGCGACTATCACCTTCACAGAAAACTGTAACGTTCTAAACAAATATGAATGTATCATATACGAATTATGTTTTGCAAAGTGGATTTCATCTGAAACCAATGTCACATTTGCAGAAATATGCTTATGATAATTTTATTTATTTACAAGCTAAGTATAGGTAAGGTGAATTCCACTATTCGTTAGGAAAATAGCTCAATGTTATTAGTTTGGCAGTGAATGAATTCGTCCGCTAGGTTCGCTGGAAACGGTAAGGGGCTACACTGACCAATCAGAGAATGATTTAAATAATTTCATATGTTTGAAACGTTCAAAAATGCGAGTAGATAACTTTGCAAATAAAGTTTAAAATGCAAAATAAGTTATCTTCAACTATCTTAATTTTTTTTCATTTTACGTGTCCTAGACAAATGTAAGTTTAATATTGCCTCGCATTTTCTAGCCCACTTAGCGATAAGAGTGCAACTGGTGGTAGGGCTTGTCCCTTGCCAAACTCGTCCATAAGAAAACCCTTCAGCTTTCTAACCCGTAGTAGAATTAACCTTAGTATAGACTGCAAGTATTTGTAGCAAAGTAATTAGAGGGCATGGCTAATCTAAATAAAGGTATTAATTGTTTTCAGTTTTTCGACGTACTACTATTTTATTTCTTAAAAATTCGTTAAATATTTGTATAAGATAATTAAAATGTTAAAAAGTACGATAATTTTTGTACCAATAAATACATGGAAATTTCTATATCACACGACTGTTTTATCAGTACTGTTATTTATATGTAAGTTAAATAGGTTAAATATATATTAGTTGTGTAAAATTGATGAGCTGTTGCTGTTCTCTAAGAGAATATATTATAATGCACAGTACGATTACATTGGCTCATAGAAACAAATGTTTGAAGTCAACACGGCCTGTAAAAATAATATTTTGACTTGCAGTACTGCTCTTCTATGTAATATATGTAATAATGGCAACTGATCGAAATATATTTAAAGAAAAGTATATACTAAAGAAAAATACTAGGCCTAACGAAAGTGAGAACTCTCTCTCTCTCTCTCTCTCTCTATATATATATATATATATATATATATATATATATATATATATATATATATATATATATACATATATAGTAATAACGTTATAAGAACTTCACAAAATAAAAAGTGTTGTTCTTAACCCGCTCAATCGCACAAACCCACACATTGTTATAAGTGGAGGAAATGTAGCTACAAAATTAATATACCAAGCTTCATCCTCATGAAATGAAACTCGAGACAGTGAAACATCATGCGTGTATACAAGATTTTGTCTACCGTTTTCATTCATACAAATCTTCTAGAATGATTAAAGTTTTCTTAGTATTGGACTGTCAGTTTTATCTGATAATTGCGGTAAGTTTCAAATAACGCTTGTGGATTCAATTTTGCTAAGCAGTCTTATAGTGGTTTAGTGCAAACAGTTCTTTCTTATATACCTCGTTAATGTTGTGTAATGAAGTGCTGGACTAGTATGAATATTTTAAACGTCACCAATCTTAGCAAATTTATGTGTTTAAATGTACAGAAAGAAAGGAAACAATTTCATTTGTTTATTGCAGCGTGTGTTCAATTTACGCAGATGTGTTTTATGGAGTTTTCGTAAATTTCTCGCCGGTGAAATGCTTTAGAGGTAGTCATTGCTAAAATTTTGTAATTTATCAAGCTGGAACATTTTTGTAGCACTTCTTAACTTGTAAATATGGAGTACATTATGGACGAAGTAGGTAACTGTGTTACCGACATGGATTAGTAGTTATTAGCGTATGGTTTGTTCTAAGGCTCTTTATTCAAGAAATCATTTTTTATATCAAGTCAATATTTTGCTATACCAATATAACAATACGTCTGTATGCCAATCGTAGCCAGAAATTATATGTCAGAATACGGAAGCTATGTGGAATTAAACATGTAACCAGCTGCAGATAGTACATAAAATGTTGCTTGTTTATTAGTTACCAAAAGTGTCTGTGCTCACTGTAGTAATGTTCTACTCCAGTAACATCATGTCATCCGTAACCAGCGCTAAAGACCTCGATGTTAAGCGCAGACAAAAAAATAAAAAATAATCTCACATTCCACTCTAGTTGTATGCTTTGATAATTCATCCTTATTTCACTGTAAAAAATATCTGTATTAAAAAATGCAGTCGATAGCAATGTAAGACCAAACATAACTGTTTAGATGAATATGGACTAATCTAATTTTCAGATGTAAAATCAGAACTATGAAATTGAATTGAATGTGCCTCATAATATGTTCAGAATCAAAGTAAAAGAATATATTTCAAATTGTTTAAGTTATTCTGTGACATTTGCTTTACACAAACGCCATAAAAAAATTTCCTTGCACAATAAACATGCTTACACGCGTTATTCTAATATCGTAAAATTAAACACACTGTTTGTTGTAATTTTTCCAATTTGATATGAACATTTTATGTTTATTCCAAAATGCAGTGCTCAAAGTAAGGCACACTTTATTATTGAAAATAAAAGTTCTCATCCACATTAGACCTACACTGAATATAATGCAACTTGTTACGATTTACGAATAAAATTATTTATTTGAGGTTGTTCGCGTAAAGTACGAGAATTGTTCGTGTTATAAATAATATTGAAATGCGCACAATTTGGTTTTAGGAACTATATATTAGTTTATTATACATTTATAAAATTATATTTACATTTAAGAAGGTTATCGGCAGAGGGAGGCTTGAATATATATTTAAGTAAAAGAGTTCTGTTTAAAAGATTATTTATGAGCCGCTTAGTTAGTTACAACAACAGTCCCACCTTTAATGTTGTCGAGGTTGATGTGCTAGATCGGACATGTCGAACGGCACGTCGTAGGTGGACGTCGTGGTGCATCTTGAAGGTGATGTGTCCCAGGAGGCGTTGGCTTGCAGACGGACAAGGACACACCCCTATATTGTGCCAGGCCCGAAGCTGGAAAATTATTTCAGATCGGGCAAACCATTGCCCAGGAAGGGCTAGTTTGCCTGTGTGTCAGCTATTTCTGCAGAAGTGTATAGATCTACCTTACTATATGTCGCGCCAAAATTAACCCAGGTCGGGCGTAGCCCGACTTGGTCCCCACCTGGCTACGGGCCTGTATTTTATCCTGTGTGGTAGTTTGTGTCGCTGTCGGAGTGGGGAGGTTATCCTTGACGCTTGTAGCAACTACGTGTTGAATATTATTAATTCCTGGCCGAGTGGCCTGGTTACAGTTTCATTTTTGATGTTAGAACCAGCAAAGCTTCGCACTGCATGGTTCGTAACAAAGTGTCTAATGGTGTTCAACATCTCTACGAAAACGAGGAAGTGAATATGGATAACTTAGCACAGTGAAAGAATGAATGATTGTAGTTATAAATATATTACAGGAATTCCAACCACGGCTTAAATTGAACATAGTCTTTATAAAACACATTTTGTAATAACATTTGTTAAATTTAAGAGCTTGATGCAACGAGCATACAAATGAGATTTCGCATAAAATGTATGGTGTTTGTTTGAATAACGTTTTAAATATCAGGAAAGTTATTAAGATCTTCTAATTTGAAGCTGCACAACATTGGGTACTTCTGAATCAGAACCATGTATATTTACGTACTCTTAAGAGATCAAATGAATACTGAAATCTATGAAACACACGTTATGTGACAAATAAAACTAAGTTATACATACTGCAATCATCATTTTACTAAAACAACATTCTTTGGAGCACTAAACCCTTGCGAAATCTAAGCGGTTGGTTTCTTGCTCCTTGTAAAATAAAAGCATTACACTGGTTCCGTTTTCAGAATTCAAATATCTCGCATTTAATTTTATTGAAAAACCACTCGAATAGTATCAGTTTAAAAATTATAATTCCTTAAATGTTAAAATTCCGACCCATTTAACTACGAAATTACGTGGTATTTGTATTTTTTAACGTTTAGACTTACAGACGCAAAGGATCATTTAATCGTTACATCGTACATAATTATATAATTTTGGTTTCCTTAATACGGATATAATTCAGGGAATTATGGAAAACTAGGTACGTTTTTATAATGCGGCTTATAGGATTTGTAGTTATTAAAATTGACTGTGAACATTTATTTTGAACATTTCATTGTGCAATATTACGTAAACTATTTAAATACTAAAAATTAAACAAAGTTTTTACCGTATAATGCTCTAATGTTCAGTATAACTTCAATCTACAATGAATCTTTTCCAAACATTTGCACTGTCAAAATAATACGGATGGCAGAAAACATCAGTTTTGTCTACATAATAGATACTGTACGATTGTCGCATATCTCATTATGCTATTTTTATTCATTCGTGAACTAAGCATGCTATGCATTTCCAGCAATATTTCTTTTTGTTTATGGGGACCTCTTATTAAAGTATATATATCATACACTACAATGCTCACCGAACTCATGGCAAAACTAGTTCTTAAGCAATGAAGGGAGCTGCTCTGTTATGTTAATGTATTAAGGTTGGTTTCTTTACATATTAAAGATCCTGTTAGCATATACGAGTTTAAGGATATCATTTAAATAGTTTTCGATATATTTTTTGTTTTGTGTAAACAAAACACTCAAATTAGTTTTCACGATTGTAAAATTGATTACCTCCTTTACGTATTACAGAAGGTCATAAATCGCATTATAAAAGAATATACATCATTTTCATGCATATGGTATGTTCCCAAATGCATGTATCCGTCTTTTATAACCATCCTAACGACATATATCTCGTATAATATGAATAAAAGCATGCGACCTTAAGTTTGAAAGGAGATTGTATCAAACAAGTTGATAATATTGTCATAACCAGGTAATTACTAGTCTTACACACATGTGATATCACATTGTTTACAAAAATTATCGGTACACTACAGTGACTTCACTACAGTTAGAGCTGATGCACGATATAGGATGGAATAAAAAAAGTAATAAGATATGTTCATAATAATCGCCTGCCACTTGCCTACTGCTACTCGAGAGCATACTTCATTGATATCGGTTGCTGAATTTTAAACAACGCAATAGTGTCTAATGTCAACATTTTGTTACATATTGCTTTGACATGAAGGCAAGGGTAAACTGTGGACGCTTCCAACATCTTTGTAAGTGTTCCTGTTAAAAATAGTATTATATTCTTTGCATCATCTTTGAAATATTAATGAAATATGTGAAGAATTTGTGCAGTGGGACAATCACAGCTTGTTAGCTAGACGAGATAGTGTTAGTCACTCTCCAGCTGAACTTATGAGAATGTCCTGTGCACGAAATAGTACTTTCGTTGGTTTCTAATTTTGTAAGTTATATGAAATAATTAGGATGTCAGGGTCAATCACTAGAGCCCTGAAAAATTCGCGTTTTCTTACCGACACAAGCTAGAATTCCAGCAACTAAACGTTCGTGTCACTTTTGCAATTAGCCCTTGACTTATTTGACACCTTCTGAATATCGCTGAGCAAAAAAAATGTAACTAATTACACGCCCATTTTACCGTGGAAGCGAGCAGCTAATGAGCAGCTGCTGTCTGCTTGAGAAAACATACATTCTTGGAAGCTAGCCTACTGGTCAGTGAACCCGCGAATTTTTCCGGGCTTTGCCAATCACTTGTTTAGCGTTCGTAACAACACTTCGGTGTAGTAATAACTAAATTGAAATCTGCATTTACTAAGCAAGTGCCAATGAGAAAATCATAAGTGAAAAGAAATAATTTTTAAGTTATTATCTGTAAACAGTGATTAATAGTTTACAACATTGGAACTAACATCAGTTCCTGCGAACAGTAGAAATGACTACTTATTCCTTGCCACTTTAATAAAAAAATGTAAATGTATTTTGAATTTTAACATGGATCGTAATCTGGTAGATATTCATTCTTTGGCTTGATAAAAAATAGTCACCAGTTGTAGTACATCAAAATCTGATCATGTGACCACTTTGTCTACGATACAACACCGATTGAGAAAATGTATTTCCTATTTCACATAATAATTTTAAAGGAGTACTGTACAATTATTGGTAGAGTCGTTGGAAGAAATGCACTGTCATAGAGCGTCTCACTTCTTATGGCATACCCACCCCCACATCCTAACCCCTGCTAGAATCTTCAAAACCAAGTCGTGTCAACACACAGGCCAGACTTTGTGCAAAGTGGTCTGACGAGTTTTCCCCACTCCCTTCAAGGACCGAGCCCTCTCTCCCCTCACTCTAGCCATGTGACAGCTGAGGACAGACAGCACGCTGCTGTAGGGACTACATAGTACCAAAGTTTATCACCACTGCTGATCCAATATGCTGAGTGCTGTCATCGCTTGGAGGAGAGAGAAGCGTAGATCCGACCTTCAACAGCGCCCAGAGGCGAGTGTGAGATATTCTGAAGCGCAGTGGCTAATATAGCAAGTTCACGCATTCTGTGTTGTGTTCCACATGTTCGTGGAAGGTATGCGAGCCACTTTTGACCTATCAAATTGAAATTACTGACATGTCGATCTGAAAACGCCTTGGAACAGCCTTAAACAAAGAACACTCGGAAACAATCATGAACACTATACAAGAGCTCCTGGGAAGTAGTGGAATGATAACGAAGATTGCAGAAGCCGTAACTGAGATTGTGGCGAAGAAAGTTTTAGAGGAACTGGAGAAAAATATTAATTTCAGTGCAGCCTTGTGTGAATCTACAAAAGAAGACATTTGCAAGCTACAGATTGAGGTAATTGTGTTGATAAATGAGTGCATGAAGAAAAGTGATGAGCTGAAACAGTACCAGGGAAGGAATAGTATAAGAATATTCGCTGTGAAGGAAACCATGAACGAAAAGACCGATGATATTGCCATTCATATTGGAAAGCAAATAGCGGTTGATATTGATAGATGTCATCGCGTTGGTCGAAAGTCAAACAGTGCGAGACAAATTATAGTGAAGTTCGCGACTTATCGTAAGAGAAGTGAGATTTTCTATAACAAGAAACAGTTAAAGGGTTCGGGCGTCACAATAAGGGAGGACCTCACCGCTTCAAGGTTGTCACTGCTGCAGGAAGCTATACAGAAGTTTAGTATAAAGTGCGTGTGGACGACGGGCGGCGTGATCAACAGTGCACGTAATTCCAGGATGTTCTGGGTGACGTGCAAATATGATTTTCAAGCCATTCCGAAGTAATAAACCCGCATCACAAAACTTTAAGTGATATTTATCATGCACGTAATCTACATTCCCTAAATTTAGTTGTTTTTTTAGTAGATTCACTTTTTTTACCTTGAGCTTACGAATTATATTTTTTCTTATTATTCTTGTAATTAAAACTTTTTTATCACGCACATTGCTGTTGTTTTAAACTTGTAGTAGTAATATTTATTATATTTTTTTCTTATTCGCATAATTTAAATCTGGTGTTTAATACAATTAATATAGTTAATAATTAGTCACTTGTTTATTTTAAGCTAATTTCATACATAATTTTGGGAATGTTTGATGTAATGTATGGAGTATTGGTACTTGTAACAGAGCTGTCCTGTGGCAGAGAGGACTTACTATGGTTACCCCTGAGCGGTCATTGTGACAGCAGATAACGGTAGTTCGGCTCTCCCTGGTCTTTCCCCCCCCTCCTCCCTCAGTCATGGCTTCGCCTCCCCCCTGTCACCCCGACTCAATATCAGGCTCTAGGGCAAGCAGGTCAAGCTACGATACCAGCTTTTGTGAAACGTAGCTGTGCTTTCCTACTAGCTTGAGTGATAATTACATTAAAATCTGCCATCTAGACGTTCGTTCGCTACTTAGAAACCTTGACAACGACCGTGACATTATCATCAAAAATGATATTCATATATTTGCTATTACAGAAACATGGCTGCACCCTTCTTATCCTTCCTCATTTCTCATGATACCGGGTTATAAAATTATCAGATCTGACAGACAAGGGAACCGGTCCGGTGGGGGCGTCTGCTTTTACGTAAGTGACAGACTGAATGCTAAGAAATTAGATATACAAACAATTGCTGGCATTGCAAGTAACACTAGGTTAGAACACCTTTGCATAGAAGTTGCACACAAATGTCACAAACTTGCCGTAGGCGTGCTATACAAACCACCAGACGTCTAATACAAAGAGCTAGATCAACTTGAACATGTTATGGAGTCCTCAGTCCATTTGTATGATAATATTATTAACTCAGGAGACTTTAATATTAATATGCGCAAACCTACTTGTGACGTCAAATATCTTAATGATTTAATCACAACATACAGATTTAAACAGCTCGTATTGTTCCCAACCCGAATAACCTTTTTCAGTGATACACTAATAGATTTAATACTGATTAAGGTTGATGATAAGATTTCCTACTGCGGCCAAAGTAGTAATCTTGGGTTTACAGACCACAATTTAATTTGTCTATCGTTAACTCTTTGCAATCCAATTACGAAAACGCAAGGAAAACTATACAGAAAATTTGAATGTTTTAACAGTGAAACATTTGTTAAGGATCTATCAAATATATCGTGGACTGATATCTTCACTGCCGATGCTTTAGATGAGAAAGTATCTTTATTCAACAATATTTTAACATTGTTTTTTGATAAGCATGCGCCCATTAAACACAGCAAGCCCAGAAAAAGATATTCTACATGGTTAACAACTGCTATTCGCAGTAAAATTAAAGAAAGAGACAGAGCAAAGAAAAACTTTAGAGCCTCAAAGCAGTCACGTGATTTTACATGTTACAAAGAACTACGTAACAAGGTAACAAGTATGGTTCGCAAAGCGAAACTGGAGTTCGTTAATGATTTAGCACACGTACACCGCCGGGATACAAAAAATTATAGAATGACTTTAAATATTCCATATCAAAGCGACTGTAAATACATTTATTCCAGATTCACTCAAACAACCAAATGAATTAAACAAAATTTCTTTCCTCTAGCACAGTAGAAAATTGTACCCTATCCGATAGCGAAAGTAAACTTGCTAATACAGTAACAGTGGCATCAAAATTTAGTTTCTTCCAAGTACAAGATTGCAAAGTATATAAGTGCATTAACAATATCAAATCATCAGCCGTAGGGGTAGATAACATAGATGTAAACACGATATAACTCTGCACCCCTACTGTATCACTGTAATAGTGCATATAATAAATCACTCTTTTTTACAGTGTCCTATTTTCCCCGCTAACTAGAAAAAATCAGAAATAATACCAATGAACATTGTCAGTAATCCTACAGAATTTAAAGATCTGCGCCCAATAAGCATCTTAACTGTGATGTCAAAAATTAAAGAAAATATAGTACATTACCAGTTATCTGAATATATTGACAACAATAACTTATTTTACATCAGGCAGTCTGGATTCCGACCACTTCACTGTACGTACACGGCATTATTAGATAATACAGATTTTGTTTACAAAGACATGGACGAAGGGAAGGTTACGTTTGTTATATTCCTTGATTTCACTAAAGCCTTCGATACCGTAAACCATAAGCAACTGTCAGTAAAACTGGTGGCTGCTGGAGTGTCACGTGACACTTGTCAGTGGTTCAGAAGTTATTTAGAAAACCGTTCACAACAGGTATAAGTAAACACCAGCAACGGAAAATTATGTTCCGACTGGATCTCTGTGACAAAAGGTGTCCCACAAGGATCAATTCTCGGACCTTTGTTGTTTTCGCTGTACATAAATAAAATTGTGTCTTGTTCCAAATGTTTAAAATGTTTCCAGTATGCAGATGACACTCAGTTACTACTATCCTGTCGTGTTGATGAAATAGACAAGAAAATCTCGGAGATAAACAGTGAATTTGACTGTATGAGATCATACTGAATTGAATAGAAATAATATCAAAAATTAAATTAGTCTATGGAGCCTAATCATTACGTTAAAAATGTTTCAAAAATAATTGATAGTCTTGAAATTAATTACTTTATTTAAAAGTATGTGGGTTTTACTTGAAAATTACAATTTTATTTGAAACATAATATTGTTCATAGAATTAGGTGTATTACACCAATTATAACTGAAGAGTTGTTTTCCAGAAGAATAAGGAAATACTCGGCGGCGCAATATAATTCCTGGTAAAATTTTGGGACGTAATCAATTTTTTCTACAGTGAAACTCCATCCGCTCCCCCCAAAGTTGTTCCTCCAGCGTGCAAGCAAACGTCTTGCCAGGTGTTTCCAGTATGTTCCAAACACGTCGGGTACACAACTACCGAGCTTCAAAATTGTAAACGGAAAAATTGTATTTCAAACACAAAACATTATTAAAATATAATACTTGAAATCATAACAAAGTAACAAATAACGAATTACAATAAGTTACAGCAAAATGAGTACATAAATATTGAACAAAAACATTTATGTAACCAAACATATTTAATTAATGATTACAGTTTTGAATCGAAATAAACAAACTGCTATTAACTATTTTTAATTATTAGAGAACGTCCCAAACATAAAGTGCAGTACGGGGCTAATGACGCATGTTATTGCTAGATCGCAGCCGCTTCACTAAGTTAGGGAGACGTATTACTTCATAATTTCTAAATTGGCATCATTGTAATTTGTACCAGATAACGCTTCAAAATATGTAGCTAGTCACATTTTCATATTGATAAACAAAAATTTCACGCACTCCACTTATATGACTTCATTAGATTATTTGTAACGGGCATTTCGTAAAAAAAATTATTGTCGCATACCTACTAATCAATACGGTTAGTCCCGACAAACGTAATATTTCGTCCAAAGGATGTGGTAAAGGTAATTTAAATTATTATTAAAATTGATGATGGAAAACTAAGTGTCGTGCAGGAAAGGGGAAACCTGATTGTTTTTATCATTAACTTTAGTTAAATTTACATTGGGTTGAATTTTTTTAAACAAAAGAGCATATATCTTTTGTCCGTGATGTCGTAGCCCTTATTTCAACTACTTTTGCGGCACTTATATTCCCTCTCCTGCTGTGTTAAGCGTCAATCTGCCGTGACACAATGCCATAATCCTCGGGTCATACTGCGTCTCTTGCTTGTACGCAGAACTGAATTACACATTTATTATTTTAACAAACTTTTTCCCTCAAGTCACATATAACGCAAAATTCTAATCATAATTCATTTTCAACTGATTTTCTATGTCTACCCCAGCCTAAATTACAGTATTTACAATATATATGTGTGAATTTATTTTTGAAGGCTATATGCCGATTACACAAACAGGGTGACAAATTATTTTTGTGCTTGCTCTACCTTAGACATTTGACTTATTTATTAATATTGTGTCCTATTTACCACAGTAAACTACACACAATACGTGTATAATTATTTTTTAAGTATACAGTACGTATTATATAAGCAAAAAAATATCTCGCACTTTGAAACATTCTTACATAAAGCACAATTCGCCATGCATGTATTAAAAACACATAAATATCACAATGCTGTACGTTTATAAGTGTAAAATTTACTAATAATCATATAGACCAACGTTATACATTTATCAACTCAATAAAATCACTTACATTATTACATGTATTTTCCAGATGGACTCTCTTAAATGTGTAATTGTTGCGCACTCTTAAATATATTTTTGTTCCTTTTTGCCTATCGAATTATGTTCTATTAAAATTAACTTATGGTCTGTGTAAACACTCAGAAAATTTGTACTATAAGATCTATAAATATGTATGATAATTTTAATACTTAATTGATTCAAATTAGTATTATTATTGTTTTTCGAAACTTATTAATATACTTTGTTATAAGTAAATGTAATATTAACGCATTTTCAATAAAGAAGATGACTATCACACGAGGAGCAGAAATTATAGATCATGGCCTTATATTTATTTAGGGGAATTTTTGTTTGCCTTTTACTTTCGGTTTCAAATTTACATGTTAGTTAAAGGTACCATGTTGCTGTCGTTCTTAACAAGAACGTATATTGTTCTTTTGAAATGGTTGGTTACTTTGAAAGTGACTGCACAGCAATTCGCTCCCTCCTTCATAGACTATCTATATTGTGTATCTTTAAAGTTTTACCTTCCATGCATATAAAGGTGATCCGAAATCAGTCACTGGACAATACAAATCACATGGCCGCTAGACACAGGTGCACTCCTGGCCTAGTTTAAGATACAGGGCGAAAATATCAGCTGACTTAAGAAAGACTGTGTTATTCACTGTCCTATTCTGACAGAACCTCACAGTCAGTAAAGATAACGGAACTTGGAGGGCTCGGCAGATGTCTTAGTTTGAATGGCGAGTGCGTTGACCCCATACATTACACTTTTATTGCTATAAACAGGAGAATGATTGAAGCTAATGTAATGCTGTTACTTTAAAAAATAAATTTAGGTAAATATGAGCAAATTTTCTTGCTTTCAGACCCGAACTAACTCCAACAATAAAAATGTTTCTCACTGATCAACTTTTTTAATGTTTCTTTCAGGTCTGAAACGAACAAAAGGTTAAAAATTATTTATATACAATCACAAAAATTGTTTAGTCTTCTGATAGATGAAGTCCAGATAGATGAAGTCATACACCATAACAATTTGAATACAATATTTATATTAACTCTTTAAGTTAACGCGTCATATAATTAATTTTAAACGAAAAATAAGTACAAAGTATTTGCTTTCGAACTTTTTATAACAATGCGCAAATGATCAAACAGATATATAGACCGATGCGCGTTTTGGTACTGTACAATATGCGAACATTTAAAGATCAAAGTTGCAATATGAAATGCTTGGCAACAACTCATGCCAAAACAAGTACATTGCTTATGTCATTTACCGTGCGTTAGGAACAGAGCGATTGTCAATTTAACTCTGAACAGCAATCTGAGCATGAGATGCTCTATATAATATTATATTTTAATTATTTAAAATTAATATATCAAAATTGGTGTTAGATAAAGCTTCAAAACTGGTATTTAACTAATGATATTTTTAAATTATTTTAAAATAATTTCACATTATCCACTACAAATAATTCGTTAGATTAGCAGTAATAAGCATTTCGTAAATAAATAATTACGTACACATACATTTTAATCATTGTAGCAGTTGATGGGTTATGGGGCTCTGAGCACAAATGGCTGGTGGCTTCAGATTCTCGGATTCATGTCCGCCATCTTGGATGACTTCATCGCCGGAATATTGGATGATGTCACCGCCTCCATCTTGAATGATGTCACTGCCTCCATCTTGTTTCTGGCCGTCATCTTGGATTACATCACTTTCAAAAATTTCCAAAATTAAAAAAAATTTTCTCAAAATAATTTTGAATCCATACGCTATCTTGGAATTATTCCCCCTCCCCCCACAACTCCCACCACATTTCCTTTCAAAATTACCGCCAAATTTCAACATTCATTTGTTTACATGTCCTGGAGCCCGTCATATTTAATTTTAAAAATTCCTGCCAAATTTCGACATTAATTTGTTAACATGTCCTGGAGACCGCCATATTTAAGTTTTAAAGTTCATGCTCTCTCATCCCTATCGTAATATTTCCTGCTCTCATTCTACTTTATCGTCTGCTGTAGGCAGCCATATTGGTGGCTATCTTGGCACACCATATCCTACATCTTGGTATGTCCAATCTCTCATCTTGTTTATCATTTTCTCCTGCTCTCTAATTCCAATCATACATTCCTCCTGCTCTCTCATTCGTCAGCTCTCCAGGTATAACCCTCATCTCCTATTCCTCCTGCTCTCTCATTCCACATATAATTTCCTCCTGCTCTCTCATTTCACTCATACATTCCTCTTGCTCTCTCATACATCAGTTCCCCAGCTACAACCACAACCATTATGTCCCATTCCTCCTCCTCCCCTCCCTTAACAGCCCACCCACCGACCTCTTCTTGTTTCCCATTGTAGGGGGTGTTGTAGTCGGCAGCGATCTTTGTTTCCTATTTACTCACTTGATTCATATCCACCAGGCAACATATCTGTTTCAGGACGACATGGAATATACCATAGACAGGACTCTCGCTGCTATCATTACTATTATTTTTATGCTTCCCTCTAGGTATCTAGATTGACAAGCCTTGACAAGCATTATACACAGAGCTGTATCACCGACATTTTTATATCCTTTTCAATTATTGCATATTTTAAAACATTTTTTAGTAATTAATTATAATGTTATAGTGTGCCATGTAAATACTGATTAAGTGTACAAGGACTTGTGCATCTGGTGCTCTTTAAGAGAAAGTTATAACACACATAAGAAACAATGTCTCTCAACACACGCACTGTAAGTTTTGAAAAATATAATTTATTTAAAAACTGAAAACAACATAAACACAACAGAATAAAAAACTATATACACAATATTAACACTATATACACAGTACACTATTATTTTTGAGATGGTTGAAATATGGCGAGAATATTTAAAATAAAATGTGGCCGGGGTGGTGGGGGTGGGGGAATAATTCCAAGATGGTGGTTGGATCCAAAATAATTTGTAGAATTTTTTTTAATTTTGGAAATTTTTTAAAGTGGCATAATTCAAGAAGTCGGCCAGAAGCAATATGGCAGTGGTGAGGTCATCCAAGCTGGCGGTGGTGACGTAATCCAATATGGCGGCGATGACGTCATCCAAGAGGGCGGACGAGAATCCGAAGCCACCAGCCACTTGTGCTCGGAGCCCCATAACCCATCTACTTGTAGGTACACCCGATAAAACGTGAGATATCGTTAATGGGATAAGCGTCTCTCAGAAGACAATAAAATGGTTGGGGTAATGTTGATGATTACGAAATAGATGATGGAAAACCAAATATCGTGTAGAAGTTGTAAAACATGACTGCTTTTGTCATTATTAAAGTTTGCTAAAATTACATTTAAATTGGTAGGAATATTATGATATAATAGAGTATAGACGTTTGGCCGCAATGCCAACTTACGGTACAATCCCTAATTTCCACTACTTTTGTGACACTTATTTTTTAAGCCTAAACAATGGACAGATACCATAAATTTGTTTTTAGTATTGTTTTAAATGTTGTATTATGGTTATGATGTTCTTGCAAGACAAAAACCTACAGTTGAAGCTGATTTCATGCTTAACGGAGTTTTGTTACTGAAATAATTAGCCTAAACCGTTTTTTTGTCAACAGAAAAAAAAGTAATACGAAGACGCAGTAAGAGCCTGTAAACTAATTGGGTGACATAATTTTTGTATTTTAGTTTTAACGTTTTTATTTATTTACTCATTTATTGCATCCTGTTTATCACAATTACCTACGCAGCACGAGTAAGCATAACAACTACTATACCTGCACAGATTTGCAGTACAGGATCTGTTTGATAGAAACAAAAAAACCTTGCACTGTGAAACACTAATACACACGGTATCATTCCCCATGCACATATTTAAAAAATCTATCACAATGTCATAGGTAATAAAATTTTGATTTAGAAATAAACACGGTGATGAAATATAAACATTTATCAACACAATAAAATATTTATCATTGCAACATGCATTTATCAGAAGAAATATCTTAAATTAAGTTTTAAATTCCTTATTTTTTAGAACAACTGACTATAATTCATTTATAGGTTAGCAACAATAAAGTTAACAACAGCTGTGTTGTGATATTTTATTCTAAAGTCACTTTTTTCTGGAGGTGTTAGTTTTAAATCTCAGAGTTCTTAAGAAATATATATTTTCATGGATTAACATTTATAATCCAATAACGTATAGGTAAAGAAGACGTTGTTAAAATGCATTTTTTTGTAAAATGGTTGCCTGTTTGGTTACATAAAATCTCGCATTAATCTTTAAAATCTAAAATCTCTTTTGGCATTAGAAGATTTCCACCCAGAACATTTTGACATATCTGAAGAATGTCTCAAAAAATAATAATAGGTCATATGCACATCTTCTTTAAATTTCTAATAACGGAAAATCCTGATGTAAATTTTTGACTATCATAATATGTTCTATTCAATTTAACTTACGGTCTGTGCAAAAACCTAAAAATTTACTATTATTTGTTCTATAAATTTGTTTCTTGTTAATTTAAATATTTAACTGATCCAATATACGTATTGCCATATTTATTCCTCATAACGGAATTCATCAACAGCAAAATATGACAAAATTGTCCACCTTTCCACACGAAATACACCTGTCGATAAACTGCAATGTTTTAATCACCGTAGTTTTAGCATGGATTACGTTGGTCGCCTGCCAGGCTTGAATTTTTATTGTCAGTATGTTTAAAATGTTAAGTTCTGCACGTTGATCAGAAACACCTATACGAAAGAAAATTCGCCCACAACACTGAAAATACTTCAAATTCTATGCTTATCGTTTACCTTCGTATTAAAAGCCCAGATGTGACAAAAATATAAAGACAATTTTGAAGCGCACATCGAATACCGCTTCATCACACGAATCAAGCGCTATAGAGGGCAATTTTCCCTCGGATTAATTTTTAACTATGGGACTTTAAGCTGCGAAAATAAAATTTTATTGCATGAAAGTCTGAAAGTTCAATGCACATTTCTAGCCAAGTCTCACATACATCCGGTTAGTACATTTTCATGCACGGCTGTTTGAAAAAGCCATTTTTCGGTATGTGAAAGGCTTAGAACCAGTGTTTTAATGAACACAACGTCTAAATAATGACATTCCGTTTTTGTCCGAAGTGTGTTTTCATTTCGTACATTAGCTCAGTCGAAAAGAGTCGAATAGTTTCGTTGAAAAAACGCGTGTTTAAGGACACACAGAAACAGTTTTGTTGAAACGTTCGGTAAGCCGCCGAGAGACGTGAAGAGCTTCGGCCATTACTAGATTGTTAGAAAATTCTGCAACCGGCATAATCGATATATGCTTAGGAATAACATTAAAAGTACATTAAACGTAAGAATGCCCTCTATGCACTATAGCATATTTCCTAGAGGCCAAAAATTGCGTAAATTGGTGTTTTTTTGCTGTCCTCTTTAGATGCGAAAATCTTAGCGCAGAATCTTTCAAACCGTATAGGAAAGTAACCTGCAACGATAAACAAAATAATTAATTACTTTGTTTATCATGTATATACATGTATGTTGAGGTTTAAATTTGTGTAAAGATTTAAGAAAATACAAACTTTATATAAAGCAAAAGTCATGCATCAAGCTTATCAATAAATTTTCTTGTTAGCAAGCCTTCGGAAAACCATTTCAAACACAGCGTCCTTCAATGAGATTTTCCCAAATGCATCTGTTTGGTTACTATATAAAGGAAATGCGTTGAAAATTAAGTAAGTTACTAAATAACACTCCATAATATAGATATTCTCATGCCTGGTTATCTCTTATGGGCCTTTCACTTGCAGTCCTTATTAGCTCGAAGTACAGCCGCCAGATTTAATTGTAGCACTAATTGTGTCAGGATGTATACACCAGACGTGTTGAAGCCATACAATGTGTAGAAATTTTCAAATCGTTCGAATATATCTAATGTACTTGCCTATATTACAGGTGTAATTTTAACTTTAATTTAGAATACCTCGCTATAGTTCTTATATTATGTTAATGTTTGATTACTAAATAACGTAAATAATTGTATTTGAATTTAATATGGCTGTTCACATTTTCTCTACATATTTTTTGTTTGGAAACCACCTAGTATCGATTGTAAGTGCAGACGGTTAGCTAGGCGATTTTGTTGTGAGTGCTTTGGAGTATTATGTGGTAAGTTAGGAACGTTTGAAAAGAACAGTTCTGGAATGGACACGGGGAAGACTAGCTATGCTACATCGCGAGCCTAGAAAGGCTCGTTTTTATGCCGACGACCAAGATAGTTCGAGATTCAGAGGTCTATCCTTGTGATGGAGAACTGAAACGATCGGACGACGAGGACCTTAAGTGCTGCAGTACAAGATTGTTCACGGTACTGTGACTTCATTCTTTAGCGACAGAGTCAGCCTGCACATCAGTACAAGAACGAAAGGATATAGCTTTGGAGAGACAATTTATACGGTATCTGTATTAAGGCACGACTCTCTCGCATGGAGGTAGTTAGTTGGTAATTCGTCTATTTTGATTCTTAAATCGAGGACAATATCTGGTTTCCTTTTGAGCGTTTATATCCTTCAATTTTGTCGACAGCCACAAACTATTACATTTCATTTCCTCTTGTATTACAATATTATTTTATTTATTAGCATTATCTAACGTAAATGTCTTGAGTAATTTTCTTTCCTTTTCTGTAAACGAATCGACTATAAAATGTTCCCTGATATTCTGTGATTGACTTAAGTAAAGGATGTTAAACTTAATGTAATGTATTTCTCTGCATGCATTTGTAAATGTTAATTAAATTTTGAGCAAGCTAGCCTTGGTTAAGTCTCATAGAGAAAGCAAAACATGACAACAATTTTAACAAAACAAGTATCGCTTCGTCTTGACTGGTATAGCCTGTTACGGCTTGAATGGAATGTAATACTTGTTACTACATAATCGAAAAGAATGTGTTATTAATTCCGCTGCCTCGCAGGTTTCGCAACAGGTCGTGTATATTACTTACATCCGTATACTTTTAACTACCTACCTCTACAAGGATATGGAAAACAACTGCTTTAAAATTGGATTAATCAGAGTAACAGTTTCTGGCTACAAAGATTTGACAGATTTGACACACTACTGCAGTTGAAATCAGCGCACCACATCCGTCATGATATACTGGCAGCTAATGCGAGAAATGTACTTGACTGTCCTATTGTGGATGTGTCACCAAGAAGAATAAGCTTGTTAGCATGCTCTCCCTGAGATTTTAACAAGCACAGGTAATGGCGAAGAACACATGTATAGCTATTTTGACTTTTTCCATGCACATACTGTTACATACCGCAAACTATATGTGTCAGTGTGCGCTATTTTAAATCACTTCCAAATAGTAAATCATCTGTTTGCACCGGTACTTTTTCTGTATGTACAGAGGAAATTTGTGTCAATGAGGAATGTAATAATGGCAATGTTAAATACAGTCCACACCGTATCAGAATTTCATTGTTTGACAGATCATAAAAAAGTTGGTCGATGTAAACAAAAAAAAATAACATTACGTAGGTCTATACTTCCACCACCATGTGTTTTCCAGCTGCCAATCAAATCATTTCAACAATTAGGGTATATGATTTCGATAAAATCCAAAATATTTAGTGATTTTATTTTGATTATTTCTTAGATATCAAACATAACATTTGTTTTCAATACTGGCTTCATATTAATCTTACTAGGGATAGGTTGGCAATGTTAATTAAAATAATTTATAATTACAGTAATGCATTGCTTACCTTACTGATGTTAAGTTTATATAATAATTTAAGATTAAAACTTATTTATCGTATATTTTCCTAGGTACGTTTAAATTTGTTGTAACATTTAAAGGGATTGCCAAAAATAAGCAAAACTGTATGGGTAACTTATATTGCATTAATTACATCTGTTTTATTTCTACATGACATCAAAAAAGTTTAAATAATAGTTGCTTATTTGGTTACTACAAACTCAAGTTGCAAGAGCATAAGACATTGAATGTAAGCATCTTTAAACTAAAATAAAAATAAAATAAAACATACAAGCATTATCGCAATAATTTTTCTTGTTGCCTTCAATTCTGTTCTGCACTATCAGATCATAAAGCAGTATATTATAAATGTAAAGTAGTTTAAATATAAAAAGTGACTTACCTTTTGTGATAGGGCCATTCTTCGAAATTTAAACAAATTTAATATCAGTGTTATTACCACAGCTATATCACTGACTTAACTTTCACAAAAACTTGTTGAGATATTTCCTGTACCCTTCATAGCAAAAATTTTCACTCTGAGAACCTAAATAGAAATAATATATCAACAGAAACCGTATCCCCGATTAACATCCAGAAGTAAAGTGACCTACGTAAAATTAGCGACGAAACCTCACAACACGTCAGGGAACGGTGTGCTTCAGTTGGACGTACTCGCCAGAAGGCCGCACGCGACAGTTGTTCGAACGGCGCGCAGAGCCACGCCAGGTTCAGACAATGCTCTCTAAGTGAAAAAGTGACGTAAAGGCACAAGCTGAACGTTCCTGCTGACAAGTAGTCGCTCTCTTCTGAATATAAAATGTTGCTGAGTTGATGCTTCTACTTTTGTTTTACTATCATAACTTAAGCCAACAATATTCACGGACTTTCCGAAACTACTTATAAATGCTATTGTTATTGTTATTTAATCTATCTACGATCAGGAAAGACTGTGATTATCGCTTACTGATGCCTGTCGCAAATATCAGAAACAGTGTTTTAATTCTATAAAAGTGTATTTGCGATTTTTTTACAATTAGAAAAATAATAACAGCAACTGTCATGTATATTAAGTACGAGGACTGCATTTTGAAACTATTCGTTTGCAAATAATATTTGCTGATTACGTCGACTGTTCGTAAAACCTGGACATGCCACCGTAAATAAACTGTTTGCTACTGGGTTTACAACTTGGCAAAGAAAGAACATAGTTTTAGCATTGTTTACTTTTTATCTCTTAGTTTATCAACAATGCGAGGCCACAGAGTAGCTGAAATTACAGTAGCAATGTCATTAATTTACCTGCCCGTACCATAATTGAGGAGCTGGCTGGAATAAACTCTTGAGTAAGCTAAGGCCTTTCTTCCATCATACAGTTTGTCGTGTTTCATTATATCTATAAAAGAGACACGTACATTTTTGAACCGATATCTCAATTCTTCACCAAGTTATGAATTTTTGTCTTCATCTCTGCTGATATCGCTATACTACTGCTAAATAATTGTCGTTTCATATTTAACTGTGTTTATAGTAAATATATTATTAAATAATGTACTGTAAGTAGCTACTGTTTATTTGTATTAAAAGAAAACCACACGAGAGACGTACCCTAAAACAAAAACGAATATCTCCGAAACTTTACACCTGCCATATTACCATAATGCACTTTTCTCACTGAGGCCTTTATTTAAGCCAATTCCTCAATTATTTATTGGGCTGCAAAATAATTTCTCACAAACAATAGGTCAGGACCTATTCAATATGGGCTTTGTATTATTTAGTTATTTTGTCGCCAATTACTTTGATAAATAAAGTAATAAACTCATTAAATTAATTTAGCTGTGACTAGGATATATACAATAAATTAAATTTCTCAAGTACACACACCTAGTCAGCCATACATAAACATAAATATTTATAAAGTTAGTTAGTTGTCGTGTAAAAGACTAGGTAAAATACCTGTTTTTCAGGTAAGTTTTCATTTCATGTAATAGCATATACTTCGAATGTAGTACAGAGTACTTGTGATTATCTTGGAATCTTTGGACTCTTGGAACGAAAACGGATATTTCTGTTCGAGTAAGGCTGTAGAGCTGGATGTCAATGTAATGTGAATACTATTTGTATCTTTGAAACTAATCTTAAAGTGCAATTTAGTTTACTTGATTATACATTTTACTAGCTATATTAAAATATATATAGTTTATTTGCTCACGTTAAACGAATAATATATTTTTTTCTTGTCTGTTATGTAACCGTTGGACAAGATTTGGTTGCGTATTTTAATTGGGCAATGTGCTTCAGTATAAAATAGATAAACAAGGAAAATTAATAGGCCTAATAAGCACCAGTGAAAAATCATGGACTGTAAAGTAAAAAACTGCCAAGAGTTTAATAAGGTAACCTTGGTAGCTGCGTTAAATTATCACTTAAACTATTTACATTATTTCGGAACAAGGCAAAAAAGATCACATACGCAACAAAAGTAATATTACAAAAGATGTATTCATACATAACACCGTAAAATATGTATACCTGCCGGGGTCGAACCCTCGTCCCGTGTGATGACAGGTTTTTGCAGCGACTACTCCCTTGAAATAAAATAGGATGGTTTTATCTGCCTATACAAAATTTGTCAGCACTTGTGAATATTTTACTACCTTTAGAATATGTTTCTTGATGTTCATAAACGCGTTAAAGAGGTGGAGAACATTCGTAAAACTTTTCTGTAAAATATTTCGACAATGTAATTTTCAAATCATCCGACTCGCCCAGTTAAAAAACCTTCCTATATTGAGTTGATATTGCAAACATTATAATATAATTTAAGCAAAATTATAAAATAATACTTTATTTAAACGAACCATATAGCTAACAAATACCATAGTATATAAAAAGTAAGTACTACTAATGGTTTATTGTTCGAAATAATAGTACAAATTTATTTAAAACTAATTTTTAAAACAGTTTAAATGTATTAATTACTGTGGTTAAAAAAAGTTTTTGCTGGTCGCATAAGTGTGAGGTTTAAACGAGAAGCGTAAAATAAACGTAAGTAGACATAGTAGGGAATACTTTATTCAACCAAGATAAAGCCATCTTAGTTGACGACCTGTAAAATTAAAAATTATGTGTTAAATTGGCCGGCATATTGATGTGCGCTGAAACACCAAGCCTTCGAACGGGCGGAATTCAATATGCTGAGAAAAATACAGTTTCAAAGCCTACAAGAAATATTAGCCTCGATAAAATACACTAATTAAATGTTGTAATATGTTTTACCCTTGCCATTAAAGTCAGATTTAACAAAAAATTATTGAGTTAACGAAAAACAAAATCAATTTGACTATAAGATTTCAACTAAGTTTTAAGGCGCGTCATCGCAGCATGAATTCCGCCGACGGAGTTCATGCAGCGGAACGCACCGACTCCTTCTGGAGCAGTCTAGTCCGCCGTCCGCTGTGATATAGTGAATACGTTGTGACAGCATTCCTTGTTGGTAGTTGTTGTGACGTTGTTCTCAGTTTGGCAGTGCGTTTTACTGCTGCTGACGATGAGCAGCTCATTGAGTTGTTAGCAGGACACCCGAAGTTATGTAATATGTCTTGTGAATAATTTAAAAACACGACGAAAAAAAATGTCTTGTGGAAAGAAATTGGTGCCATGTTAAACAAAACATGTAATTAACAATGTTGAAATGTATATTGTAAAGGACAACAGTTTATTATATTTTATTGTTAAAATAGCAACATAAACTTGTTACTTATATCGTAAGAAAAGAAAATGTTTAGCAGCATGAGTACCATATAAATGACATACGATATAAATTTTAAGTTACATAAAATAATTAATCCAAAAGTTACTTTACTTGTGTGTTAGATGTCCATTTAGGCTAGTACACTGTTATACTCACACAACGTAGTACAAAAAACAACAAAATGAATCATGTATAGTTTGTTACAATATGTAGGGATTTCCATATACTTGTTAAGTTCCTGTTGCACTGGTAAATGTTTATTTCTTCTTGGTAGATTTACCTTTAAAGTATTCAGTAAAGTGACTCCGTACTTGAAACTAGACGCGGATTTAAGGGGGGGTGGAGGGGGCGACCGCCCCCCCCTTAAGAGCCTGTTGTGTTTTTTTTTTAGTGAAGTAAATTGTACAAATAAACGTTTGCAAATAATATTCAACCACGCACAATTACTCACAAATGACTTAACATAAACCCTCGTATGTACATTTTACGTGATCATAACTCCAAAATTCAATATTGTTAAACAACATTTTCCCCTCTCTCAAGCTGCTTTTTACGTAAGCAAGGCTTCTTGCACGAAAAGAGCTGTGTGCTGTGAGGATATACACTGTTAGAAAAACTTTTCGTGAAATTACGGAAAAGTACTGGCAAAAATTTATCCAGAAATCTTCGTAAAGTAAAGGACACTCATTTTTTCTTGATAATGGAACCCTCCGTAAAATTACGGACAATCCATTTTCTGCAAAAATACTAATTTTATTTAATCTACTAGCACTCCATTTTCCACAAATACTACATTTTCTTACTAACTACGATTTATGGAGATAATTATGCACTATTTAATATTCTGAAAAATGTTTCGAATTCGTTGGGGTTCAAACCCACGACTTTATAGTTGCCAGGCAAAAGCTCTAACCACTGTACCACAGTGATAATTTATCAGTAAGTGAGTTCTGTGCAGTGGTAAGATAGCAACTTTATAGGAGACAACTTTTGTATTTGACATCCTGATTTTAGAGAACTTCATTAGTTACTTTATGGCAAAAAGATTTTAGTCTATAGAAATCAATAACTTTAAATGTTCATAAACCCTAGCGCAAAGCACAGAGTACAGGTGCGATTTTTTTCAGCTGTGATGAAGCAAGGAGAATATAAGACGCATGTGGCCATTGAGTGGGGTAGGCTAGAAGGGTATGTCATAAGGAAAGGGAGGGGGCAGGAGAGCCTACAGGGGTATGCTTTAAGACAGGACAGTGGTATATCATAAGAAGGGGGTTATGACAGGGAGGGGGTGTGCCTTAAGGGTAGAGCTAGGCTAGTACAAGCATAGGGTGCGGGAGAGGGGGCACACATCCACTTTCCCTCATGGTGTTTAGGCATAACTTGTACCAAAACTGTCCATTTCCCTCACTTCTCCTCCCCCCTCCAGACCCTGCCCAACCCCTTCTAGGGCGGTGCTTAAGCCATCAGCCAATCACAGAACTCATGGCACTTAGGTGCTATTCGTACCGAAAGACCCCAAAAACCAATCCCAGTCTAGGACACCCCCCCCCTAATGGCCCTAGTGCCCAATAGCAGCGCCCGGGGGAGGGGGGACTATTGCTATTGAAATGCATCTTATGCCAGTTTTGCTCCTAGTTCGGCCACAACGCCCATGTGGTCACTACCCTGAACACTTCTGTCACTTACTGGACTGTTCGGCCCTTTGTCCAAGCGCGATACGAGTCCTTGTTTGTATTGCTCTTCTCTTCGCGGCAAAGTGTGGACAACCAGGAAGCAGCACGTAACTTCTATTAACTTAGCTTGTCTTGTCTTCTTTTCGTTTAGAATCATTGTGCATGCACATTAACTCCAGGATTCATGGTGATTATTAGTGCCACTTTTTTAAAGAAACACAGTAATATACGCTTTAAAATTGCAGAAACATATTTCCATGAATTTATGGAAAGTTATGGTCAAACATCCGTAAAACTGGCAATATGGACAAATTTCCATAAACAAAAAATACGGAAGCCACTTCCATAAAATTACAGTACTTTTCTGTAAATACTTCCGTGAAATTACGGAAATTTTTAACAGCGTATTTCCTGTTTTTTTATTTTGTCTGACGTCCCTTTCGACACGTTCTCAGTAAGACGGCGAGTGGTCAGGTCGAAGAGAGACTGGTCAGAGCACGGCCCTGTCATAAATAACTGTCCATAGACGTGAGCAGAATTTGGGTGGAGGGGGGGGCCGATTGTCTCTACACACTGTCAGTCACTAGTGTGCAGTGAATGAGTGATGATTTTAAATATTTTGGTTGTGAAGTGTTTTACGTTATGTATAAATGTTAAATACTAACTAGGAAGATAGAGAAAATAACCTGTTGACATATTTTTAGTTTTTAGTAAACTGCAGAAACGTGAAGCAACAGAATACGGCTATGCTGATACTGTGACACAGGTTCGATTTTATTAGGTTATTTATACCGTGAAAGCAGTTTAAAATCGTTCTAGCGTGAAAAATTCTAAAATTTTTTTGTTCGAAATAGCGTTAATTTATTAGCTAGTATCATAGTATTATGTTACTAGTAACTATATTATTCACTCAAGAACAATATTTTAGTGTGCGTAGTTTTCCTCATAGTATTATGTTACTAGTAATTATATTATCCACTCAAGAACAATATTTTAGCGTGCGTAGTTTTCCCATAACTACATGTCAAAATCAAAATTTCGGCGTTACTGGAACATATTCCAGCGAAACCTTCATGAAAAACAGTAGCGAAATAATTAACACTGAACTTTAATTAATGTCGCGTGTTGTATGCTTACAGCTATAAAAATGCAAAACAACAAATTTTCGTATTTAAATAATCTGAAGTAAAGAATTCTTACTAGACTTTCTGAAATGCCTTGAAAATACATTATTTTTATTCTTGTGTCGATAAATTTTAGCGAATAGTCATTGGCTCGTGATAACTAATTTCAGTATGTACGGTTTAATTTCGACAAGTCTGTGGTTCTCGTGACAAGAGGATTTTGAATGAATTAAGAGATTTTGATCAGTACTTAACAACTAGGTATTTTGTGCTAGTGATGGGTGACACGATATCAGTATGCCGCAACACTGGAATGAATGGGGCAGGGTAACCGGAATATCCCCGAAAAAAATATCGTAGACCAGCAGAACAAAATTTATTGCAAAATTTACCAGGTCGCACCTATCTTTTGTGAAGTCTGGTAAGTTATGATTTCCAATGTGGTTTTTAAGAATTGCATCGCAGAATATACTGTAGTGTATCCGTAGTATGTAATAAACACGTCTAGTTTCTAGATTCAAACTGTTTTGTGCAACTTAGTTGACATTAATTAAAATAAGAGTACGTTTTTCAAAAGCTAAAACAAAAATCATTCGTCAATGCAGAATCTTAAAACTGTACTTAATTTGCAGCGACCTAAAGTTCTGTGGTGTAAAGCGTGTGGAGTAACAAGAAGTCGGCAAGTTCAGTTTAAACCAGATAGCAAGCTCTCACTGTCCTCCCGTGGCATTATCGTTACTACACAATGTTTGTCGGTTTAGCACTTGATGATTATACGCCCGTTAGTCTCAGCAATATGTAGCTAAACTACGTTGAAGGTTACCATGGCCTCGCCAGTGGTCTGCCGCCCTAACTTGTGACGTTTTACAATACTTCTAAATAACCGGTCCGAATACCGCAACTCGTAGGCGTCCCGACACATAAATTTAAAACCCCGGACGGTATCACCTGGTCCGTCGATCTCTTGATTTAACATCATCTCTGTAAACGTTTCCGGCGCCTGTACTGACGCCCTGCGGCACCCTGGCCCGTCGTTATCTGCATCTCAATGCCGTCTTCCGGGGTTCGAAAACATATGTCCCAAAATCTGTCAACGACCTAGCCATGCTCTTGTCTGGCGCCAACCTCCCTTTCGCTTGCCCTGCAGGCATTGGTTCTGTTGGACCAATTAGGAGACAGCTTCCGAAAGATGGCCCCGCCCCTCAAGGACACTTTTAACATCCTGCCACTGCCGCATTTATTACATAATTTAATTCAACTGCACTATGACAAATGCCCTAAATTAATTTTAATTAGTTCTTAAAATTCATCACATTCTAATTATTGTAACTATTAAACATTTGTATCTTATACACAATAGACTCGCTTTCCTCCCCTTTCGTCCAGTAGCTAGGGTGGTTACATTATTTTGAAAAGGGGGGGGGGGCAAGAAGGCCCAGACACTTGCACCTGCTGTTTCCACAAAGATAAACTATATACATTTCTGTTTTTCCTAAATGCAATTCTGTACATAGATAATATCGGCATCCTGACTCGATGACAAGAATGAATCGTTGCAAAACATGTTTTTTTTATTATTATGTCTGTAATTTATGATAATTCCTTATAATTGATGGCAATTATTACTCTTATTAATTGGGGTGGTGACCATGTGGCACGTCAGAATTTTTTTTATATCAGCACAAAGATTTTCCCTTTACAAATATAATATATCGTAAAAAATATAACCATTTTTTGAAAGATGTATATTCAAATTTTTGGCCTGAAAACTTCTGAAATAGCACCATTTTGCACCTACAAATCCGATTTTTTTCCAGGAGAGGGCCCCCGGACCCCCCGCTTCTGGCTCGTGGGGTGGCTATGTATACTTCTTTAGGCATACTCCCCGCCCCCTTAAGAAAATGGCTTCAATCCGCCACTGCTTGAAACCCTTCGGTAATCGCAAAGCCACCTGTTCCATGTAGAGGGATCATATTTTCAGTTGCAGTTCGTGTACAGTTTCTATTATTTCGCCACAGTTGAGATTTTTACTGAGGTATTCATCTCGGAGTAAATTGTGCAAGCAGCAACATACCATAACAATTAGGTCTACAGTTTCTGGTTTGACAAAAATTGGCGTCAAAAAAATCGTCAACTGCGAACACATTATACCAAATGCATTTTCAGATACCCTCCTAACTTTCGACAAGTGATAATTAAAGTTCCTTTTTTCTTCATCTTCTAGTTCTTGTTCTTTACAATATGGTTTCGTGATGTGTTTGTCAAGGCGGAAGGCTTCATCCCCTAGGACTACATAGGGTAACAGGATATTTGAGTTCGGTAAATACTGAGGTGGAGGAAAATTTACTGTCCCATTGTCGACCATGTGACCCAGTACACTTTTTTTGAAAATACCTGTGTCTCCTTCCTCTCCAAATGAACCTACATCAACAACAAGAAACTCGCAGTTCGCATCAACCAAGGCAAGTAGAACAATAGAGAAATACTTCCTGTAGGTCACTGAGAGAAAGAATTGTTTCATTATACTAAACATATTTGTTTGGGTGATGTTTGCTTCAACTAAACAGTATTTTGTTGGTAAGACCAAGCTTGGAGTCCTCTAAACCAATTAGTTATTTCCCTCGACCAAATTATTCATTTAAACCCACTTTGTTTGTGCCAAACGTATATTTGGTTACTACAGGACATCGAATAAATATTTTGTGTAAACAAACAACTCGTTACAACTTGTCAATCAAATAATATTGTTAGTTATAAGTTAAGTGCTTTGAACCAACAATTTTTTTTTCGTTGAACTAAATGATTTTGTTGGCAAAACTAAACACATTTGGTTGACTTGCGGAAGATGGCAGGCTGGCGTGCGTTAGTGACAAGATGGCGAACACTGTATACCTCAACATTCAAAATCTAAGCATGTGCCACAAGTAGGACGTCTAAATTGTTAAACAGCATACTTTTAGTGTCTTAATTCAAGCTATAACAATTTCAAAGTGGTTAATTCGATTGATCACAAAATAAAATGCTATGAACTTGAAAAACACCGCAGCTGCACGACTCGTTTTGTGTGCTGCGGCCCTGTGGTGCACGACCTAACTATTCCTATACAAATAACAATAACAGTAACACTGTCATAGAAGCATTCGTAGTTATTGAAGATCCAGGTACTCTATTACCAGAAGAAGACGGAGACACTATGCTCGAAGGCAGCCCACTCTCAGATAGTAGCAGTGGCAAAAGTAAGAAGAAAAGACATTTGGAAATGGATGAAAGTTCTTCCCATAAACGTAGAAAGTACAGCGTTAATAAAATAAGTAGGCAACACATGGAATTGATGGGAATACTACACAAAAGATCTGAAGAGAGGGCAAGTTTTTAGAAGAGCTTGGAAAAAACTTTACAGCTAGACACCGATGATGAAATCGACCTCTTCTTCAGAACTATTTCTACTACAGTCAAGAAGTTTGATCCGGAGGTGCAAAGTGAAGTCAAAAGCGACATTTTCAGTACTGTCACAAATTACGAATTGCAACACATTAGAATTTGATGTGGAGCAGAAACCTCTTCAACATCAAACACTCCATCATTTAGCCCTGTACCATCGTATGACTGTGGTTCCAACAATGTCTCAGGGCAGATTCAAGACTCCATCGCTACCAACAATCAAGAATCTGGAAATTATGTTGAACTTGTAGCCAGTAGCTACAACACGGAGCTTATTTATCAGTGAACTCCCTTAGCATTGTGAAACGTGTGTCATGTAGTTCATCAGCACATTTCGTCTTACATATGTTCCAAGCACATTACGGTTGAATTACGAACGACAATTTGCATGTCTACAGTTTAGTTGTTCGTATTATTATAACATAACAGCATACTTTATTTCAGAATAAATAGTTTCTTATATTATAATTATTTATTTACTTCACAATCTGTTTAGTTATGGACTACTAATACACATACCTTGTTTACAAATGATAAACGTACACATATGCTTACCTCAATGTAAGAGCAAGTTTTTCAGCAGCTGTAATTGGTTTTGTGACTCTGTTGCACGCCTCAACTTTTAGGTCATATTCAATTTCATTCAAAAATTCGTAAAACTGCTCACGTGAACCTGAAATAAGTTTTAAATTTTACTTCGTCGTCCAAAAGGTGTTTCTGAATGAGGATTTTTTACACCCCTTCGTTCTTTCTATTGTTGTATACTTCACTGGCTGACCTTCTTACTTTCGATAACCGTTCAACAACAATATCCGTTTCTTCTTCTATGTCATTTAAGTACTCCATCAGTAATGCAGCACGCACCCTTTTTATTTTCGATAAACTCGCTCCAACTGTACTTTACGCAGTGTGTAGGAAAGACGAGCAATGCGGACTCCGCCCTCCGGTTTTCGTTCTCCTCTGCGGAGTTATCCCGCAGCTAGAAAACGCGCCTTTACTTAATTCAATGAAATATAATTGAATAAAACGAATTCCAGTTGCTAGCATAGTAAATATATAAATTATACGAATTTATGCCTTCAAGAAATGTAGGCCACCCAGCTGTTTTCTTAAAAATTTACGGTAAAGCCAGGTGCGAATATAAACAATATGTAAGGGTAGAGACGTCGATAATGATTACACTCGCGAGGGATTGGAAGTGTTTGTACTGTGAAAAAATGGTCGGGTACAGAGTCCCACAAGCCGGGCACTTGTCAGCCCTCTTCGAAATTACATATTGTTACAAAGTTTAGCCTGGGAATGGGAAGATAAATAAGCCAGAGATGGAAGGTAACAAGAGTTTATTAGAATAGAGAACAAGGAAATACAGCAATACAGAAATACAGGCGAGTGGAAGGGTTAGGGTAAGGAGAGAAAGGAGATAGGTAAAGGATCGCTCTCCTTCCCTAAACCAACAGGAACTCACCGCTCGTGCCACCGTTGGAGCTAGTTCTCTAGCCAGAGGGTCGCACCTAGACTCGAACCCAGAGTCCCCAGGTGTGGTCGCCGCCCGAGCAGAAGACTCTCTCGTCGACTCTCTTCTCCAACTCCCCCTCGGTAGCTAGCTCGATGTCACTCCCACCCGGCCGTCAAAATCCTCCCCTCTGATTGGCTCCCAGCTATGCCCAGAGGCGAAGCAATCCATGCTGAATCCAGGAGTTTGTAAGGTGTTGGGTAAGTGTTAAGACCCACTTAACTCCTCGAGTCATCGGATTCCTGGGATACCAATGTTGCCGCAATCCGCCACTTTTTGGTGACTTGTTGATTACCCAGCACCCACTTACTGCCTTCCTGCGACGCCACCAACGCCGCGGGGTTGTGCAATCGTCCTCCTACTCTTCCGCGACGCCACCGACGCCACGGGATTGCGTCACCGTAACATCATATGTGTATGTGCTCGCCACTCGCCTGGCTCAGAGGGTCGTATGCTGGAGTTTTCAGCCGTATGAGAATATCAGTCTAGTAGTATTTGCCAAATGGTATGGTTTACTGGAACTTGCATATGTTGCTGGCTTGGTTTAACTGCTGACTTATCTCTAAAATAATTTTATATCTAGAGAGATAAAGCCGATTTTAACCAAGTTTGAGCACTTTAAAATAAAAATATTACTTAATTTTACGTGCATTGTGGTGCCGTTAGAATGAGAATTGCAATTATTAACAAGAGTGATTTGTTACCTAAATATACACTGCGAGGAACAATTGCTTGG
Source organism: Medauroidea extradentata (assembly GCA_003012365.1). Taxonomy (NCBI): domain Eukaryota; kingdom Metazoa; phylum Arthropoda; class Insecta; order Phasmatodea; family Phasmatidae; genus Medauroidea; species Medauroidea extradentata. Next base: position 14,619 of record PNEQ01078317.1, on the reverse strand, counting down.
GTAGTGCAACATTTTTTTAATACGAGTCAGAGACCGAGGATGTAAAGATTTAGAAATTACAACTTTTGAAACGCAATTAAAACTGACACTAAAAAATGAAAATCGTGTACTAAGTAACACAATATACCTACAATGTTTTTTTTTTCGTTAATGCAAAAAAATGCATGTTCTTAAATTTCCACTCTTTTCATCTTTAATTGATGTTTTAAAGTTCTAGGGAAAAAAAGACCGATTAGGGATTGAAAACTTTACTGAATGCATATTCCACATGCGGTAGTGCGGCATCAACCCCGCCGGGAATAGAACTAGGATCACTGCCTTGGTGAGAGGTGAGCGCTGTAGCTAAGTATTCACGTCAAGTATCGCAGGATATGTATAGTTATACGTGTATACAATTGTAATGTATGTAAGGTGGCGAAGTGGTTCTCTCAAGAAAGGCAAAGATTTAAGGAACTATGTAACCTTGTGAATTTGATGGAAAACTACAACACACCAGCCACCATTAAAACAGTTGATATGTTAGAAATGAAATAACATTTTCTTGTGATAACTGGCATCCGGCCCCAGTAAGGAAAAATGCTAGCAGTATCGCTCAGAAATCAAGCAAAACGGGAAGCTAATACTTATGCTAAGAGGCACCGTCAACAAAGAAAACCGTGGGAAAATGCGGGATAAATCGATTGGACGCTAACGCATATCTCTGCTGAAGGCCAAGAAGGGTGGACGTTAAGCCTGACGAAATAACACATATACTATAGCGCGTCGTGTCCGGCACATGGTTTAATGTGGAATACGTATGTTCCTATCGCCATTTAAGAGAAGCAACAGATTGGGTAGTGATTGTGGTGATGTGTTTGTAGTGGGTGTAACGATGTATTTATTTGTGTTGTATGATTTTAATTTCTAGCCAATATCATGCATATAAATTTAATGTTTTTCAGAGAGGGAACTTGTTCCATTTCAGTGCAATGTGCCCTTGATCGATTCCCCTTGAGCCCTATGCCCTTGTTCCCTTCATGAAGTAGGCTGCATTTTGTGAATTCAGAAGTAGGCCACGAGAAGGGTAAGTGGATTGTTCCCTTAGCTGAAAGGTACATTCGAGGGTGCATATGAGCCATTGCTTTGAATTCGAACAGCAGTGTGTGTGATGTCACATCCAAGATGCATTTTTCAAGGGCTTAAAACGCGGTAAGGTCCCTTAGACGGCCAATTCAAACACAGCCAGGTTGTGATTTAAAAAATGCCCTGAGAGGATGCGCAGATCATTTGAAAATATTTTGGTTACGTTTTGAGTTAATGATTAAGTTTATTTAATGTATTTTTTTTGTTTTACCTGTTATGTTGTACTGAATTTGTGATACATTTTTTTTGTCTTTAGTTTTTAAAACTATTTAAAGGTAAATATTGTTTTTAATTTGCTATATTATGTTCGGATCTCTGTTCACTAACAAGTATGTAAGTTATATATGTGCTCTACGAATTCAATGAACACAAATATTTAGTGCACTGTAAGAAATCAATAATAGTAACAACATTTTTGAAAACAAAATTTGTTAGTTTCCGGTGTCCCTGCGAACACCTTTGTCAAAAATCATCGCTATGATACTTAAACGCTAGGTTAGGCCATAATGTCACGGGCCTGTGCTAATTTTAACGTTGTTCAGTTTATTTCGGCAACAGTATTTTTGAAAACGTATTTAGGATTATTTATGATTTTTCCTTAATTTTTCGCTCCCACCTCGGCCAGTGGGTTTATCCCAATTAAGTATAAATAAGAAGGAAAAAAATTCGCGAGTTCATTTTACAAGTTAGAATTCAAACGCATGTGCATTTCATCTGCGATTGCTCTAGTCAGTGGCAGATCCAGAAGTTTAGCTAGAAGGAGTCAAACAGTACAAAATAGCGCAAACCACAAACACTCGACCATTTTTGCGTTTCATGTAGACCAAACGACCTATTGCAATGTAGTGTCTTTGACAAAAGAACGCTATTTTTGCAGTCGTACCCCTGAAAAAAAGAACAACCTTTTTTACATGCGGACCTAGTTGGCTGTAAGCAGCTATCAGTAGAGGCGACGATTTTTCGCGAAAAGAATTCTGCAACAGTTTGTTTCATTGCCTTATGTGCATGTATGAAGCCCTGCTTCATGGTTACTGGAAGAATGTATTATTGCACAGACGTTGCTCATTTGACTGTGCCAACAGGAACAATGTTACTGCGACACCACACGTCTGTGATTTGCGTGTTGAACTCTAGATGCTGAGAGTTCAAAACAACTAATCACTGAACATGAAGCAGAGCTTCATATGTGCGCATAAGGCACTGAACCAAACTGTTGCAGAATTCTTTTCGCGAAAAAATCGTAGCCTTTAGATATCAGGGTTCGATATGGCTAATCACTTGGCGTCGGCGGGAGGGAGCATCTGCCCTTGGTGCTCTCTCGCCCATGGTTCCACGACTGGTCCAGTTCAGAAATCAAACAAATGACGAAACTACAGGAGAACGAGTATTGAAGCCAGTCTTTTTCTGAAGTGAATCTAGCTTCTCACTGGAAGAGTAACCAATGTCGTGAGCACTGATGCTCAACAATACACAGTGCAGTTGAACTAGCGAAATGTTGTTTTAACTAGGTATCTATATATTGTTTCGTACAACATCAGTAAAACTGGAGAGTTCTGAGGGTGTTTACTTATAATATTATACAGAGTCATTCACAATGGAAGCCAACATTTACTATATATATATATATATATATATGGTGAAATTTATTTGTACGGTTTACTTTAGAGCCAATAACAATTGTACTTACACTGCAACAAACATGTAAAACATACAAAAAGTAATGCTCTCAGAACTGTAAAAGTTTACTTAAGTTATACAAACACAGTATATATAGATGTCACCCAAACAAAGCAACTGCAGTCAACCTTTCCTATATCATGAAATTTTGGGAACACAATTTTTGGCAATGTGTGAAGTAATGAAGCGCGATTTGTTTGCATGGTGGAATGTAATATTACACCTCTTAAAATCAAAGCTCCAACACATTACTATTGTTACAAGTTTAAGACAAAAACTTTATATGTGGGCAATTCCCATGAGTTCTTTTGGGATAGAGGTCTTATAATTAGAAATAAAAGTGTTAAATTAAGTGCGGGATTTATAGCTCACAAAGCTACGAAATACACAAAACAGCAATCAACTATAACTTTCACAACACAATTAGTTGTGCACACAATTACTCCTGTGTCACATACACGTTAATTAGCTTGGACAATTAAAAAACAAAAATGTCTACCATCAATTTAATTAAAACTACAAATCACGATAAATTTCGGTCACATATCCAATCAACAGTCTTTCAAATAGTGACAGTGTACAACCTTAATAGTCCGCCATGGTGATGAATCGTTGTGTGCTGCGCAGCACCCCGAGTGTACCGCTGTCTTCATTCTTGAGGTATTCGGTTCGACTCCCGTCACGCACCTTCTCTTCGCTTGACAGCCCGCCGCAGCAGTCCTCTTGGTTCGCCCAACACTGCTCCGAAGGTAGCCGACTGCCGCCTCACAGTAGACTCTGAAGTCACCAGGATGTCTTCACCAGTCTATCTCCACAAGCATAGCACCTTCCTCTAGCACGACCAATAGCGAAATCTCTCCAAATGTTCTGATTCTATGCTTTTATACTCCGGCCAAACTCAAGGGGTTCCCCGAATTACATGGGTTTAAACATAGACATTTGATCACATTTCGGATGTGACTTAAGTAACGTAGGCCGCCCTCGTAGGGTTAAGACACAGTTGAAACAGGTGACTATGATGTAGCTTTGGCGTGATTTCCATCACTTAGCCACCCAGCTCGTGAATAACGGTCCAGTCCACAAAGTGTTACGAAAAAGCTGCCGACCACCAGCTTCCAATTACAAGGCATGCAACACTGCCCCCTCCTTAAGTTTGTTCGTCCCCGACAGACACAGCAGCCTCAGAGCCATCGTAGAGGGCCAATCTATCGATGTGAACAACTTAAGGTCCTTTCGCCCGAGAGCCTCGACGAACAGTCCGAAACACCACATAATTGATCTTCTTCACTATTTCATAAGGGCCTTCCCAATTCGTCTGCAGCTTGGGACAATACCCCTTCTTTCTCTGAGGGTTGTACAACCACACCAGTTGTCCTTATTGGAATGTTTCATCTGGTGCATTCCTATCGTATCGAGTCTTCATCCTGTCGGTATTGATCCTAAGGTGTTTCCAGGCAAAGTTGTGAGTGTGAACCATCTTGCGATGTAACTCACTGGCATACACTAAGGATGCAATCTTGTCTTGCTTCGTCGGTCGTTCGAACATCAGGATGGTCGGGAGACGGAGCTCTCTTCCTAACAGCATCCTTGATGGTGTCACCTTAGTTGTTTCATGAATAGCAGAACGGTATGCTAGCCTGAAACAGTGGTACTTTAGAGCCCCAATCCTTTTGATTATCAGATACAAAGATGGATAGGTACTGCTCAAGGGTACGATTTATGCGTTCGACCATTCCATCAGACCATGGATGTAGCGGAGTGGTTAGGATCTTCTTTATACAAATTATCTTCTCACTTCTTGGAAAAGGGACGCTTCGAAATTTCGCCCTTGGTCCGAGTGAAGTTCCAATGGCACCCCAAACCTTGAGAACACATGTTCGACCAGTGCATCAGCGACCTTGCTGGCTTCTTGATTCGTTATGGGAAGAACCTCTGGCCATTTGGTGAAGTAGTCCTGTACCACAAACAAATAACGATTGTTTCTCTCGGTTATTGGCAAGGGACCCAATATGTCAACCTCCATTCTCTCGAATGGGGTACCAGCATTGTATATCTGGAGACGACCTCGGCCTCTGACCCTCGCACCTTTCTTTGCGGCACAGTCGTCACACATTCGGTACCATCTGTCGACATCTTCATGGCAATGAAGCCAGTAAAATGTCTTTCGAACCTTGTTGAGTGTCTTATTAACACGGAAATAACCGCCTGACACTGAATTATGGAGCTTCTTCAGTACGTCTGGGACATTGTTCTCTGGGAGGACCAACTGTAGGTTTTCATGTCTACCATTCGCACTGTCCCAGTTCTGGTAGAGGACACCATTCTTCAGAAGAAGTGAATTCCACTGTGCCCAATATGCCTTGGTTGTAGCACTCTTTTCAGATACATCCTGCCATTCTGCCCGGTGGTCCTACTCTTTCCAATCCAGTATTGGGCACGAGTCCAGGTAATTTCTTTGTTCTTCACTTATCTTGCAGTCAGTCAAAGAGTACTTGCATCACAAGGCCTGCGGGATAATGCATCTGCATTATTATGGATCGGCCAGCACGGTGTTGTATATCAAAGTTGTATTCTTGAAGGTGTTGTATCCATCGAGCTATTTGTTCTTCGGGATTCTTGAAGTTCAGTAGCCAGCGTAGAGCAGCATGTTGTCTTCGGAAAGTAAAGTGTCTGCTATAAAAGGAATGGTGGAAATGTGATATGGACTTCATCATTGCCAGTAGTTCCCTGCGAGTGACACAATAGTTTCCCTCTGGTTTCTGCAGCACTTTGCTGAAATATTATAGCGGCTTCTCTACTCCATATTGAACCTGTGATAGCACAGCACCGATGCCTACATCACTCGCGTCTCTGTCCAATATTAACTCGCCTTCACTATCGGGGAAGCCCAAAACTGGAGGGGGCATGAAAACTTATTTAATTTTCTGAAAGAGGCTTCACATTCAGGCATCCACAAAATTTTTTTTGGCTTCAGTAAGCTCATGTAGTGGCTTGGCAATTGTAGCAAACCCATATACAATCGCCGATAATAAGCACCGAGTCCAAGAAAGCTCCTCATTTGTGTCCTGTCTGTTGGTTGTGGCCAGTCTTCTTTTGCCCTGGTTTTTTTGGTGTCAGTCTGGATTCCATCAGCTGATACCACATGCCCTAGGAAACTAACTTTCTTTTGGAACATGTGGCACTTCTTGGGAACCAGTCTCAGATTTGTAGCAGCCACTTTCTGGAACACGGAATCTATTCTGTTAAGGTGTTCTTCAAATGTTTTACCTGTGACCACAACATCATCTAAGTAAACTTGGTAAATGTCTAGAGGTAAGATCTATTCCATTAGTCGTTCGAAGGTAGCAGGGGCATTGCATAGCCCAAATGGCATGACCTTAAACTGTCAAGTTCTTTTCCCTTGCACAGAGAAGGCTGTCTTCTCTATGTCCTCTTGTACCACATCACATTGCCAGTAGCCACTCTTCATGTCAAGTGTAGAGAACATTTGTGACCATGTCAAGCTGTACAGTGTGTCATCAATCTGGGGGAGGGGGTAACAGTCCTTTTCGGTCACATAATTCAGCCGGCGGTAATCTACGCAAAATCTTGAGGACCCATATTTCTTCTTAACTAGTACAACAGGTGATGACCAAGGGCTAACCGACAGCTCGATCACATCCAAGTCCTTCATTTCTTTCAAGATGCCATCCACATTCTTTTGTGTAGCCAGATCTAGTCGTTTTGGGGATTGTTTGATTGGTCTAGCTTCTCCTGTGTCAATGTGATGTTGTGCAGCGTATGTTTTGCGAAGATCAAGTGGCCCACACGAAAAGAATCTCTTGTTTTTTTCAGAAGTTCTGCCACAGCCTTTTCTTGTCACCAGTTAAGGTTTTCTCCAGTTCTAATCAGTAATTCTTTGAGTGGTTCCCTGCATAGGTCCATTAAGGTCACCTGATTTCATGGCTTCTTAGCCTGTTGTAGTTATTTGGGAGACTTGTTTGCACACACCTATTATGGCCCCCTTCTCAAGCTGGATTGGCCTGTTCGACAAGTTACCATTCGAAGAGGCAAATTTCCAGAACTTGGCGAAACCAATGTTCTTGCTACCACAAACTCATCAGTTAAGCAGCTTCCTCTTCTTATATGTTCGACCAGAGCTACACACCGCACAAAATTGCCTCAGCGCCATGCAGGGATGACAATCTCACTGGATGCTGGCAAAACAGTTGTCTCACAACAGACCACTTGGAAACTGGTTGGCGAGGACAGTTTGCTTCGTGGCAACATTACTAGTTCTCGGTTACCAGTCCTTAGTACTCCCGACCGTTTATCTACACAGCACTCTAACTTGCGCAACACATCCAGTCCCAATAAACATTCTCCTTCAATGCCAGCCATGTACACATCTTGCTCAATGCAGAGATCTCCCTACTTCAAATGTACCTTATTCTTCCCCTTCACTGGTATGGTCTTACCTGTCACTGTCGTCAGAAAGCATTGTTTACAATTATGACCCCATGACTGCTGGGGATATAGCCCCAAGATGCCCGGTTTGACAACAGTAATGGTTGCTCTAGTGTCCACAATCATACGGCATGAAACATTATCCAGACTGCCCTCCACTAGGATCGCATCAGTATCTTGTTTCACTGAGCGTACCTGAAGAAATACTGGGGCCTTTTCTCCCGCAGTCACCGACCTTCGCCCCTTAATATCGGTTCTTACATGTTTCCCGAAGCCTGGTCGGATCGGGCGGCCTCATTCTGCTCTTGGTTTCTGTTTTTCTGTAACCATTGCGGACGCTGGGCTCTGCGGTGTCCGTGTTCTCCGCATTCACAACAGCTTGGTCGCCCTTGTTGTCAACGGCCGGGTGTAATCAAAGTGAATTTGTTCTTAATTTCATTCATTGTGGTTTCCACTCTCTTTAAGATGTTCTCTAGGCTGCTGTCTCTCTCGTCGCCCGACAGTGCGACTGTCCGCACAGCACGCCGAGTTGATGGCCTTCTTGCTGATTCGACCTCCAGTGCTCTGGCCAGGGCATCCTGCATAGTCCTTGGGGCTGCCAGGCGCACTGCTTGGCGCATCTCTACATCGGCAATGGCATCGACAAAGAAGCCGACTGCTATGATATCTCGTGCCTGTTCTGGACATCCCTCGAGCGACAAAGGGCGAGTCGCACATATCCTGCCACAATTCTTTCAGTGGATCTCCTGGCCTCTGGGTGCGGCTTCTTAGTTGGGCATGGTGGGCATGTCGTAAGCACTTGTCTCCAAAGCGCAGCTCCAGGGCAGTAACTAATGTCGAGTATTCCAGGCGTTGTTGTCCTGGAAGCGACAGAAGTATACTGAGGGCACGTTTCCTCAGCACAGCTGCAAGATAGTAGGCCCATTGTCGGTCAGACTAACCATTTATGGTTGCCACAATCTCGAACTGGTTTTGGTACTCTCGCTATGGAGTCTGGCCGTCGTAAGGAGCAGGCTTGACAGAAATCCCTTTTCCAATGTTCGATGCAGACACACTAGATACAGAAACATGCTGCAGCCCAATTTCTGCCAGGTCGGTAATCACACTACAGCCTGGTTCAAACTTCGTAGTCTTCTCTTCGCTGCCTTCAGGTATTAATTCAACAGTGACCTTGTGTTCTCCGGCTTATTTACCATGGAGAAAATCTTGACACTTCTTCCGCAGCTCATCCATTTGTTGCTGCATGCTATTTTTCACATACTCCATCTCTTCCCTTATGCTGCCTACCTTCTCGTTGACAGCACCTACTTCCTGGTACACCATTTCTTTTACACTATGTACTTGCTTATTTATGTTTTCATTTACACTATTTTTTACACTATATATTTTATTGTCTACATTTTTACTAACATTATGAACATTTGCATTAACTGAATTTATTTGGCCACTTAATTGTCCACTCATTCCCTCAATGAGGGTCTTTAGTGATTCTATTTCCGCAGGCATGCTTCTTGTAATCATTCACATTCACAATAGTAGCTCAATTTAATTTAATAGTAATTGTGTGCAATGATTTAATTTGCAGAATTAATAATTGAATTTACTCTATGCCTCTATCCCACTTCTGACACCAGTGTTACAAGTTAAAGACAAAAACTTTATATGTGGGCAATCCCCATGAGTTCTTTTTGGGATAGAGGTCTTAGAATTAGAAAAAAAAAGTAAAATTAATTGCTGTATTTAATACCTCACAAAGCTACGAAATACGCAAAACAGCAATCAACTCTAACTTTAATAACACAATTAGTTATGCACTTAATTACTCCTGTGTTACAGACACGTTAATTAGCTTGGACAATTAAAGCACAAACAATGTCTACCCTCAAGTAATTAAACACTGCAAATCACAATAAAATACAGTCATATATCCAATCAACAGTATTTCAAATAGTGACAGTGTACAACCTTAATAGTCCACCGTGGTGATGAATCGTCGTGTGCTGCGCAGCACCCTGATTGCACTGCTGTCTTCACTCTTGAGGTATTCGGTTCGACTCCCGTCGCGCACCTCATCTTCGCTTGTCAGCCCGCCACAGCAGTCCTCTTGGTTCGCCCAACACTGCTCCGAAGGTAGCCGCCTGCCGCCTCACAGTAGACTCTGACGTCACCAAGATGTCTTCACCAGTCTATCTCCACAAGCATAGCACCTTCCTCTAGCACGACCAATAGCGAACTCTCTCCAAATGTGCCGATTCTACGCTTTATACTCCGGCCAAACTCCAGGGGTTCCACGAATTACATGGGTCTAAACATAGACATTTCATCATGTTTCGGTTGTGACTTGAGTCACGTAGGCCGCCCTCGTACAGTTAGGACACAGTTGAAACAGGTGTCTATGATGTAGCTTTGCATGAGTTCCATCACGTAGCCACCGGGCTCGTGAATTACGGACTAGTCCACAAAGTGTTACGAAACAGCTGCCGACCACTGGCATCCAGGTACAAGGCCCGCAACACTATTAACCTTAGAAAGCAATACTTTTCTCCTATGCAGAAATTGTCGTTAAAGAAAACAAAATACCAAAATAATTTTTTAGTTCACCAGTTTTTACTAACAGTAGCTGTGATCGTAGCTTATTTATATTTTAATGGATATGTTTTGATATCGTAGTTACCATAAAGGACATCATTCATATGTATAAGAGAATTATAAAGTAAGTAAAAATAAAGTTGTTATACAGTGCAAAGCACAAAGTGGTATAATGTTCTCAAACAATATTATAATTTTACCGATTTTTAAAAGAATAATAGTAACATCTTATATTGTTATTTGATTCACTGTGTGTCGTCACAAGTGAAATTTTGCTTGTAGAAAAGTGTGGTAATCGTTTCCAGCTGTTGGGTTCCACGTACATAAATTTCTCTTACTGTAAGGTCTAGTTATTCTCCTTAAAACATGCATCCTTCTGTAGTGACCTACGTTCCGATGGCAAGTTACATCCACACCCCTACTGCATTCACCATCATAATTTGTTTAAAGAAGTTAATACATTTTCTGTACAATTAGCTTAATTGAATACACAAACAATGGTTTTGACTCGTCATCTTTTATTTTTCATTACGTGTCATAAAGAGTTTTTTTTAATAAACGATTAATCTATTTGAACTATTTTTATGTTTATAATTAAATGCAACTTTGATAAAAAAAACACATATTCCAAAGTTAGAGTCAGTAAATATGAAAATCGTCTCTGTATAATTAACTGCATTTAAATAAGGAGAATGTCAAAATAGTTCGTTTGTTATTCCCTGCATCAGTCACAAAACCAACTTTTTAATGGAAAGGTAACGTGAGTGTTATTTTGATGTTTCTCCCACCTTAGTGGTTCTGGCTCACGGGATCAAAACAACGTAAATTTGCGATTTTCGAAAGAATTGTTGGCATATTCATAAGTTGATATATTTATAAAACTCTTACATCTCCAGTAGCGGTTGTTGTAGCTGAACAGGGCCATACGTAATTCAAATTTAATGTGCCCATTTAACATAAATTTTCTAAAGGTTAATCTTTAGAAGTGTTGTTGTTTTCACTGCACATACATTCAATTGTGTCCTGTTTCAAATATTTAAAATGTTTCCAGTACGCAGATGATACTCAGTTACTACCATCCTATCGTGTTGAAGAAATAGACGAGAAAGTCTCGGAGATATACAGTGATTTACAAAATATATCGGAATAGTGTAAAATAAACTCCTTAAAACTCAACCCGAAAAAAATGCTCATACGTGATATTTGTATCACGCACAATATTAAAGAAAATTAAGTGCTGCAAAGATATATCAGTAAACGGGGAAATAATACGGAAAATAATTCCTATAAAACTTACCGGTTATATTCGACAAAATCTATCCTGGGATAAACAAATATCAGCAAATATCCAGATGGCATACTTCCGTTTGAAGCATCTTTACCGACTAACATAAATCTATATTTGTGCGATGCGTTAGTACTATCATTCTTTAACTACAGTGCCGGCTTTTTTTGTTAATATAAGCAAAATACAACAAAATCATATAGAGAACGTACAGAACATGTGTTTAAGATATTGTTTTAACCTTAAAAAGCGAGATCATGTCATGAAGGCCCTTTTCAATTGTAAATGGCTTAACATGGACAACAGAAAATTATATCATTTCACTACTCAATTAAAATAAATTATAGATACCCAGTCACGAACATATATACTGGGAAATAAATCATTTATTTTATCTCAGTACGTAATCACAACACCGAAATAAAAGTTTTTTCATCTACCTCTATATTCGAAGTCCATTTACAAACATTCGTTCACATATATGAAAAGCAAGGCTTGGAATGACCTACCCGGAGATTTAAGAAATCTTTCGCTCTCTACTTTCTGCTACATAACTAGTTCTAATAAACAATGATTACAAAAGCCCATGCAATTTTATTTTCTTAAAATTTTTTAAAATATATTTTTTTCCTAAAGTTTAGTTTAGTATTTGTCAGTTTTATTCAAAATATTGCAATTTTAGTAATTATTTGTTTAATGTAATGTTACATTTATGCTTAAAAAACCCTTATGATACTTACAATTATAAGTTCCATGCATATTTTTTGTGTTAGTATTATAATATTCATAGTTAATATTTGTTCAGTAATGATAATAGTTTCTAACCACGTACCAATTGTAATCCAGTATGAGGCTGAATTTGTACGCTATAAAATAAAATAAATAAATAAAATAAAAAATAACATTAAATTTTCCGAACAGTTAAATTTCTAATACCTTCCAAACTTCGTATTGTAGGTGTGAAAAGCACGCGCAATGCTGATGGTTGATTATGGCGCTAAACTAAGCGCACGTATGCACGTGTAGCGACGTGGGGACTGTGCAATGGCTAGATACACACTTGGGGAAAATGTCCTCCATTTGGCTTATTTCTGAGGACGCGTGTGTGTATTTCAAATTTTAAATGCGGCACTCTAATTTGTAAGTGATATGTGAGAATGTTATACCTTGACCTTCACCTTTGACCTTCACAATGACTTCAAGTTTGGTCTGACAGTTTTGTGACCGAAAATCTACTAAAACACATGTCTTGCACCTAATGAGGTCATATAATACTTCATGGTTGTGAGACGTTAGTCAACACTTTCCCTCTTTTCTTAGTACTACTGTACTCGTGTGAAATTATTTCCACCTTACAAAATGTTAATTTTAACATGTACATGACCGTTACATAGTTACTTTGTTTTTAAATATTGGAGTTCTACCTACTACAGTAATAATAACCATCGTATCTAAATAAAGACAGTGCATCTATTATCTATAAAAATTTTATCATTTGAAATGTTGCCATTTGCTAAGTCATTTTGTTAGAGTAAGCGCCTTGTCCAGTGCTAGTGGTTCAACACTAGAAAGGCAAAACAAAACAAGCTGTGGAAACAAGAAGAAATTCGGCATGTTGGCGGTGCAATGGTAACCATGCAGCTGGCTAGCGGTGACATGTAAATATCGTTTGCAGATTCTTCAGAAATCGCGATCACATTGCACGAGTATGCCTAACAAAATAGAAGCAGATGTCAATTTCTAGTAGGGGAGACTGAAAGCAAGTGACTCAGCATATGAAGTCCAACATGTGGAAGTGGATATGGTAGAAGGGAATATGGTTGCCGAATGCCCATTTTAAAACATATAATTACCGCAAAGGCTCAGAAAGCCTTTGTCAACAAATGTTCTGCCGAATGGCTAACCATTGGCCATGGAAACTGACACAGGAGCAAGTCGCCCAAATTTACGTTGGCACACATACAAATCATTGTGGGCTGGTGAGCCGCATTTGAAAAAAGATAATGTGGTGTTATACACATAGTCCAGTGAACATTTGAAAGTGCTGGGGATGAAAGAGGTAATTGTACAGACAAGGAACACAAGGAAGTGCAGCTGGATTTGTTCTGAGTGGAAGAACATGGGCCGAACCTGCTGGGACGTGATTGGCTGGCACAGCTTGGAATTAGGCTGCTAGTGCTAAATAAGTTCAGGAAGACTGGTCTGTAATAATTGTGCAGAAATACCCATTAGTGTTTGTGGCTGACAACATAAGCAAGTCTGCTGGTCCACAAGTCAACATAGCGGTTCAACAAGATTATGATCCAGTATTTAAAAAAATGTGGGTCTGTGCCGTTTGCACTGAGAGAGAAAGTGTGGATAGAAATTTATATAAGTTAATGCAACGAGGAGTATACGAAACAGTTTCTTTTCCAAAGTGGGCAACACCAGCAATCCTAACTCTAAAAAAGTATGAGTACATCCTTTTGTTCGGAAACTACAAGGGGACTGTCAACAGTGTATGTTTAACTAGTGTTTATCCATTGCCTACAGTGACAGAGGCACTAGCAGTATTGGAGGGAGGCCAAATGTTTACTAAGTGTGACTTAGAGGAAGCATATCTACAGGTGGAGGTTGATGGTGCGACAGCAGAGCTACTCACAGTTAATATAGTGAAAGGCTTGTTTAAGGTAAAATGCTTGCCATTCGGAGTCAGCAGTGATCCAGCTATTACCCAGCGGCTCATGGAGACACTTTTGGCAGGGGTAAAAGGAACTGTAGTGCTGCTAGACGACATCTTAATCACGGGCGGTAATGACTAAGAGCACGGCTGCCATGTTCGTTAAGATTTGTAGTAGTTGCAGGAAGTCGGACTTAAACTGATGTTATCGAATTTTTTTTGTTAGACTCTGTGGTGTTTCTGGGGCACAGGATCAAAAATAAGAGGATTTGTCTTATTTTCAATACGATAGAGGCAGTCCATAATGCACCAGAGCCTACAAGTAAAAAAGAGCTCTAGGCATTCTTAGCACTACTCAACTTTTACTAGAGGTTCTCGCCTAACTAGGCAGGTGTGTTGGAATCGATACACTCGTTATTGGATGCACATGCCCCATTGTGCTGGAAGGAAGTACACAGCACAGTATTTCAGGTGTTCAAGTAGCTACTGGCCCATTATGACCTGACTAAACCACTCGTCCTAACAAGTGATGCTTCAAAATATAGTGTTGGAGTGGTACTGGCACATAACCTGGGCAAGTGTAGAGAAGTTCCATTAGCATTTGGTTCTAGAACCTTGCAAAAATGTGAGCGCAATTATGCACAGATAGACAAGGAAGCATTATTTGTAAATTTTGGGGTGAAGAAGTTCAGCCAATATTTGACATCAAGGAACAAATCATAAGCCACTCATTCGCATTCGACTTCTGCATCCAAAAAAGGCTTTCCAGAGACTATAACACCTAAGCTGCTGAGATGGAGCCTAATGTTAGTTATGTACAATTTCGATTTAGTATACAGAC